>JASDQU010099974.1:373363-387999 GCA_032191745.1 Picea mariana | reverse complement strand
CTTCCAAAAATCTTGGAATGACAAGATGAAAGGAAAAACGGTTCAAAGGTAGAAATTTTTAAGCCACCCTTTTTCAAGAACAACTCACAAGTAAATCAGAAAGGAAAATCAACCAAAAATGAGAACAAGACATCAAATTTGTTTGGGAAAAGGCCAAGGCAGCAGCTTGTACAATGTTGGGGATGTGAGGGAAATCACTTATATAAGGATTTATCTCAAAAAGATGAAAGAATGAGGATTTTACACAACATTCAATAGGAAGAAACAATTGAAGACATGGGAGGAAGCATGTCAAGGATTTATGCATCCTTGGACAACAAGCAAGAAGAGTATCAATCCCCCATTATTGAAGTGGAATGTAAGATTTATAACCATCTCATAGACATTTTAATCGATTCTGGAGATAGCCATAGTTACATAAACTCTAACATTTCTGAAATATTTCACTTTGAAAGGAGTAAGAATAAGAAATCTTGGTTAGTTAAGTTAGTCACATGGGCTAAGAGAATAATCAATGAGTTGGTTAAATATTGTCCAATAGACATGAATGGACTCAACACAAAGGTAAATGTGAGAATCATACCATTGGGTTCATATGATTGTCTAATTGGCATGGATTGGTTGGAAAAACATCATGATATACCAGACGGTTACAACAAGACAATAATGTATCTTGATTAGCGAGGGCATCATGGAAAGATTCAAGGCATTCTGAGATCTATGGATGTTATAGAAATTTTAGCCATGCAATTGAAAAGAGTTTCAGGAAGGGATGTCAAATTTTTGCATCCCATATGGAAGAGGAAAATAGAGATAAAGTGGTAAATATTGAATACCATCTAGTCTCAAGGGATTTTGAATATGTTTTTGGGGAAATCCTAATATTTCCACCAAAGTGAGACATTGATTTCTCTATTAATTTGGTGCGAGGAATTACCCCAGTGTCTAAGACACCTTACATAATGGCCACACCAGAACTAAAAGAGTTGAGAATGCATCTTGAATATTTGTTAAATAAGGGATATATATGCCCAATTGTGTCACCTTGGGCATCCCTGACTCTTTTTGTGAAGAAAAAAGATGGAACTTCAAGGCTATGTATTGATTTTAGATAGCTAAATAAGGTCACCATAAAGAAAAAATATCCTTTGTTAAGGATAAACGATTTATATGATTGTTTGAAGGGTGAAAGGATATTTTCTAAGATATATTTCAGGTCAATTTATCATAAAGTGAGAATAAAGGAGGAGGATATCAGCAAGACGACACTCGGGACAAGATATGGGAATTATGAATTTACAGTAGTGTCATTTGCACTATCAAATGCCCCAACAATTTTCATGTGTCTGATGAATGGAGTGTTCAGGGATGTTGATCATATTGTCATTGATGTCAAGGATGTGGAAGTGATGGAAGAATATAACAACTTGGATACTATAGGACAATTGTAGGAGTATGGTTAAGAAGAGCATGAGCGAATCGAAGGAGGAACGAAGTTGTGGAATAAGGACCAAATTGATGGTTGATAGAATAGAACAAGTAGGTGTGTTTGAAGATGATAGAGAACACCATCAAAATCCATCACAGTTGAAGTCTGATAAATTTATATTGAAGAAAAAATCCACGGAAGATATTAGATATGGGAGAAGCTTCTATTGGAAATATAACTGAGAGGGGGGGTGAATCAGTTATAATATAATCTTGAAACTTTTCTTGTTCTTTTCTGAATCTTTCTAGATTATTATTTAATTTGTTACTGATAAATTAACATGCATAAATATACAATATTTGATCAATCACACAGAATACACGGAGACACATATTTTCATGAGGAAACCCATAAAGGGAGAAAACCTCTTCTTCTTCAAATGTCAATCAAGCTCCAACCTTCATGTACATCATGGTCTTTGAGAACTGACTCAAATATGAGGCTACAACTTGCAGAGAGAAACAACTAAATGGAAGCACCAACTCCCAGAATATATTCTAGCACCAACTAGAATTTAGAGGACTACAATCCTCCCTAGCACCACCCTACCACCCTGATTGAATCTTACAAAAATTTGCTTACTCGCTTTGTCTCTGATATGGTATGTTACATATCCATGTCTCCTCTGCCTTCTTCAACTTCTATGCTCTGTTCCTCTTATGCTTCTTTATGCATCTATGCTCAACTCTTTTTCCTCACAACACCTCTGTTCAGCTTCTCTTCTCCCTTTTCTACTTTGTGCTGCCTCTGCATGTTGTGCATTGTGTCACTGATCTTCACTTAAGTTCATACACTACATCTCCTTCTACCCCCATCCATAGCTATCGAAAAATAAAGCACACTCTCTTCATTGTTCTGCATGTCTTTCTCACGCCAAGTCCTCTGCATGAACATCATCACAACTCCTTGTCTTCTCTGGAAGTTATGCTAAATTTGTTCATCATCAGTGGCCATTATCCAAATATTCTTTGTCTTCTCTGGCAGTCGCAACTCTTCATCTTCTCTGGTAGTTACAGTCAATCATTTTGGCTTCTTTGGCTTCTAATCCCATTCCTTCACGTGACCATTGGCAGTGACAACACGCCTATTCAAAAGGCACTTCCCAATATCGGTCTAGCGAGTGCTAGCTCCATTTTTTGATATGACCTTGGGCAATAATATCATGCTTCCACACGATTACAGGCATGTCCAAAGGTGGTTTGAATACAACTACTTTTCTCCCCGCAATTTACCTCGAGCCTCCACATGTCCTTTCTCCAAAACCATGGTTTCGATTGTGGACCACTCAAGAAAAATTAAGGCCCGAGCATGTTATGGCCCCACAATTGAGCATGACCATTGATATTCAATCCCTTGTTGATGCCACTCGATCAACGAGTGTTATCTTCTTTCCTTTCCTCTTTCCACGCATGATCCCAGATCTCCACGATCCGTCGACACGTAGCTTCCTTTCAAATCAACGACTACAATTGATTCTGGCCTTCCAGTCTTTGGGAGTTTCAACTCTCAAATATCGCTTTTCCCATATGACAATCTTCTGAAGTGGAAGATCTATTGACACCTATCTCCCTGAATCTATGATCAGGATCTCCTCCATGAGTCCAAGCTTTGGGACTTTCAATTCTCAAACTCTCGTTTCTTTCGTACGTTAATCTTCCAGAGTCGATGATCTGCAGACAATTGTTTGAATAGATCGGGCAATTTACACTTATCCTTTCATTTCTTAATCCATTGGCTAGGACTTAATCAAGAATTGTGATGGATGGCCACCATTTACTTCGGAACTTCAGCTATTCTATTTACGCTATCCTTCCACTATATTTTGATCAACGGTTGAGAATGCACTCGAAGTGATCTTCAGATTGGACAACATATGTCCACTTCGAGACTTCGGCGTTCGGGACTTCGGGACTTTAGGCATCTGCTGGTGGTGAAACTCTTGAAGTAAAACTCTCGAAGTGACGTAACTTGCTTATGTCACTTTATGATGTGGCACAAGTTGAGTGTTTGCCACGTGTCACTCAAATTTGTGATTTGCACGAGCCTAAAATGTCGATTTCATCTTGACACTTGTCATTATCTGACTGTGCCATGTGTATTTGCTGATGTGGGTGTGACATGTAGGTAGTGTAGTGGAGTGTGGAGGTAGAGCATGCTAGTGGAGTGTGACGTGTAGTAGGTAGTGGAGTGTGACTTCGGAGCGCGGAGGTGGTATGTATGAGTGGTTTGGTGTTTTACTTGAAGGGGGGGGTTAGGCAGTAAGTGGTAATGAGCGAGAGGTGTCCAAGTTGACAGGAAGGTGACATGTATGAGGGTCCCACATGGGAAATACCACCAACTCGGACCCCCCCCCACAGTTAAAGGAAGAAAGGTCGGGGGGTCTGATATTCCCTGTCGACCGTAGATCTGAGTGCTCAATTATCGACCGTTGAGATTAGCGTGTCCTTCTTCAAACTTATCCTGTCCTTCCACTATAGAATGATCTGACGACTAAAATTTACTTCGACTCTCCAGCTCTCCGGACTTCGGGGATTTCAAATCTCAAACTGTTATCCCTCCTAAACTCACAGTCTAATTACATGTATCTCTCAATGATCAGCAAACCAAATTCTACTCCTGGTGATGAATGGTCTCAAATTACTTTGGGACTTCAAAACTTTGGTAAGTTATCTCTCGTGTGTGCACAAAGCGTTAAGGCTCACACACCTTGATTTGATCAGACGATTATTGGTCCTATGTATTATTGATCCAATGGCCACTATCTCTCTTCATTCTAAGATTTCTTGCCTTCTTCTCCCTTGACTCCTTGCAGATTCACTTTGACACTTAGTCGAATTGTGGATCTGTGCACTCCTTCCATATATTCTAATGTATGAATCTTTGAACTCTCATCGGTGTTTTCCTATTTTCCATCGTCGTTGTTTTTCTTTCCATCAATGACAAGAACACTCTTCCTATAAAACATGCCAACAATCTCCCCCTTTGGCATTGATGGCAACCTTGAAAGGATGCACTATTCTGCTTAGACCTCCAGCTGCAGCATCCATACCACACCTTTTAACCCCCTTTGACATCAATGTCAAAGAAAATTGAGAGTCACTTTGTTCCCCCCCTAACAAAAAATACAATAAGAACTCTCCCCCTATTTATATATACTATGATAAATCCCCCCCTGATCAGATAGATTATTTTAACTTGATAACAGGGTCATGCCCAACTTCTGGCGTAGATACTCAAACTGAGCTTTTGCAAGTGGTTTAGTGAAGATATCAACAATATGATCTTTGGATGGAATATAATGCAAAGAAACAACAGTGTCGGTTACATGTTCCCTCAATAAGTGATACTTAATGGGTATATGCTTGGTCTTGGAGTGAGTGACAGGATTCTTTGACACACTAATTGCACCAGTATTATCACAATGAATTGGGATTGGTGTAGTATACGTTACCTCCAAGTTTGCAAGTGTCTGATTCATCCACAATACTTGGGTACAACAAGTGGCAGCTGCAATGTATTCAACTTCTGTATTCGATAAGGAAATGGAACCTTGCTTCTTGCTCAACCATGATACAAAAGAATCTCCTAAGAAGAATTCATCTCCACTCGTGCTTTTCCTTTCATCAATGCAGTTATCCCAATCAACATTTGAATAGACTGATAATTGAAAATTTTGATTTCTAGGATATCATAGGCCATATTTCATTGTTTCTTTCAAGTATCTGAATATTCTTTTGACAGCTAGCAAATAAAGAAAAATCAAACCATCGTACCATTGAAGCATTATTTCTTTCGAAGATGATGTCATATACATAGGCCAACACAATGAGAAAATCAGTATCCTCTATTTTGATATATAGATTGTTGTCAATTGTTCCTTGCTTGAACCCTTTGTCTTGAATATACTTATGCAGTCTGTAATACCAGGCACAAGGAGCTTGTTTCAACCCATATAAGGCTTTCTTCAGCTTGTAGACAAAGTCAGGGTTATCTGATAGTTGGAAACCCTCTGGTTTTTCCATATAGACTTCTTCTTTTAGATCTCCATTTAGAAAATTTGACTTGACATCCATTTAATAAACTTTAAATTGTTTATGACAAGCATAGGCAATAAATATTCTAATAGCTTCTAATCTTGCTACGGGCACAAATGTTTAATCAAAATACAGTCCTTCTATTTGAGCATATGCTTTGCAATATTTCATTTATCATTCATATTATTTTTGTAGACCCATTTGGATCCTATTACATTTTTATTTGTTGTCCTAGGAACGAGTTCCCAAGTGTCATTATTTTCAATATGACCCAGTTCCTCATTCATTGATTTTAACCAATTTACGTCTTTACTGGCTTCATTAAAGTTCTTAGGTTCCATCATGGATATGAAGGCTATATGTGATTGCTCGGTGTCTTTTATTATGCTTCTCTTGGTTTGTACACCTTTGTTTTTCTCACCAATTATCTGACTTTCAGGATGATTCTTTTGAGTAATTTTGGAGGGAGGATTTGATGTTGATTGTTGTCCTAACTCTTCCTATATGGGTGTCTCTTCTCCTCTTGATTCATCATCTTCTTGTGACTTTGAGATTTGTTGTTCTTCATTTTCATTATTCTCCTCATATTTTTCATCTAACTTAGTGCTTATTCTCTGTTGATCTTTCACAGGAGCTTCTTCATCAATTCTAACAACAATACAGTCTACTAATTTATGTATTCTTTTGTTAAATCATATGTATCCTTTACTGTTCGTTGCATATCCTAAGAAGATACCTTCATCATTTATACCATCAAATTTTCCCAGATGATCATCATTATTGTTTATGTAGCATTTACTTCCAAATACTTTGAAGTGCTTGATTGATGCAGGTCGACCAAACCACATCTCATATGGAGTTTTATCACTGTTCGGCCTTAGATGTGCTTTGTTCAAAATATGAACAGTCGTGTGAACAAAATCCACCCAGAAGGTTTGTGAAATTCCCCTTTCACTCATCACGGCCCTTTCCATCTATTGAACTGATCTATTTTGGCGTTCTACAACTCCATTTTGTTGGGGGGTACTTAGAATAGTATATTCTCTTTTAATTCCATGTCTGTCATAGAATTATTTGAAATATCTTGACATGAATTATCCTCCTTTGTTTGAGTGAATTTCCTTTAACTTCCTTCCTGTCTGATTCTTAGCTAACGCCTTAAAAATTTTGAACTTCTCAAACACATCATATTTTTCTCTCAGAAAGGAAATCCATATAAGTTTGGAGAATTCATCAATGAACAACATAAAGTAATGTTCTCCTCTAGTTCCTTCCTTTCGTGACAGTCCACACAGATACATATGAATAATTTGAAGTGGTTTATCTGAAGATGTGAAACTCTTCGATTTGAATTGAGCATGAGTCAGCTTCCCCATTTGACAAGATTTGCATACAGAGTTATGAGGCTTAGATATTCTTGTAAGATATTTCACAGCACCTTCATTATTTAGTTTGAGGATATGATCAAAATTCAGGTGTCTAAGCCTTTTGTGCCATAACCAACTTTCATCAAATTTGCTTAAATGACATTTCTCCTTTTCTTCCTTTAGAATATAGACATTGGTTTCAGTTCTAACCCCTTTTGCAATCAACTCTCATGTGTTGACTATTATTATTTTACAATTCTTGGTAGTGAAAGTGACTTCACATCATCTGTCACACATCTGATTGACACTAAGAAGGTTTTTCTTTAAACCATAAACAAGTAATACATCTTCAGATTTGCTTCTTCCATTACTTAAGCTTACTAGAACTTTTCCTTTGATCTTTCATGGAGCATCATTTCCAAAAGTCACACTTCCTGATTTACTTTCTTTGAGTGAAAGGAACTTACTTTTGTCACCTGTCATATGATTGGAGCATCCACTGTCAATATACCAGGGGTTCTTTTTCACACTTGCTATCTTCATTCTTCACACTAATCCACATCAATCCACACTAATCCACACTAATCCACACTAATCCACACTTGCTATCTTCATTCTTCTTCCAAATCTTGATGTTTTCATCTCTGCGATTTGAATCTGTCTTATAGTTCTTTAATCGATAGTCTACAGCTTTATGTGCATAATTATGGAAAATGTAGCATTTTGATTCATTGAATAAAGGATCATAACAATTTTTATGCTTAATCTATGCATTTTCCCCATCCATCACATGATTTGCAAACTGTGGTTGTTTGTTACTTGGTTGTCTCATTCTTTGTTGTGGCAGATATTTATCCCTTGGAAATCTTGATTGCTCATGTCTCAATCTTAAAGAAAAATTTACAGCTTTGTGGCCAAAGTGAGAATAGTAAAAACAATATCCATAGAAAAAATCTTTGTACCTGGAAAATGGTTGTCTTCTTTGAGCAAGTCGACTTCTTCCATGCTAATGATTTCCTTGAGAAGAGGGTGTATTATTTATTTGTTTTACATATTTAGTTCTTGTACCTTTTTCTTCACTCCTCATAGGCAGTTGATTGTCTTCCTTTGTTTATGCAAGCTTGTTGTTGTAAATGGTTGTATATCTGACAAAATTGATGGATTCTTTATTGCTTGACTGACTACTACTTGATCCCTCTTCATAACCCAAACTGGTTTTCAACTTTGAATTCCTTTGTTGATTTAGAATGGAGGATAATCCTTCTAAGGCTTTAATACTTGTTAGATTCTGATGATATAAGGCCTAAAATTTCTCTAGATATTTTCTGACGGTCACTACTTCAGCTTCCAATTTTTTACCTTTTGTTTCAGCTTCCTTCAATTTTTGTTTGAGGATGTCTTCAATCTTCTTAGCTTCTTCTAACTTAACCTTCAACAGAGCAATTTCTTCAGATCATTCATTTCCTATTTTCTCATACCTGAGTAGTAACTGTTTTTCTTTTCTTTTCTTTTCTCTGCTTCTATCAATCTCTTCCATGGCACTGACAAGTTATCCTTCAAGATCTACTATTGATTCATAATCAACGAACTCACTTTCTGTATCTTCAGTATTTAGGTATTCTAAATCTATTAGCATGAAATCATTTATTTTACTTTCAATAGATGATTCACTGCTTTCATCATATGAAGGATCGTCATCATTGTTTACACAAAGGCTTTCCTTCTAAAAATTATTCTCTTTAAATACCTTCTTGTGTTTGTGCTTCTCTTCATCGTCATATGTCTAATCCTTTCTTCTGTGAGGACACTTAGATGCAAAATTACCTATCTTACCACATTTAAAACATTTGAAGGGCAATTTACCTTTGTATTTGCATGATCCTTTCGTTAGTCTTCTCACAAAATTTTCTTCAATCTCATCTATATCGGAGTTTGTGTTTTTCTCTGATTTAAAGGATGTCTCTCTTGTAGAGGATTTACTTTTGGTGATTCTCATTTCATAAGTATTTAGGGTTCCAAGAAGTTTATCTAGTGTCAACATTTTGAGATCAGTTATTTCCTCCATAGCAGAGACCTTTGAGTTAAATCTATCAGGAAGAGATCTTAATATTTTCTAGACTAGAAAAGGTTCATCTATCGTTTCACCTAGACCTTTCATAGTTTTGATGAGTTCTTCTATACATAAGAAGTAATTACTGATAGTTTCTTCTTCATCCATCTATAACTACTCAAATTTCAGTCTGAGTCTATAGTTTTGCCTCTTTCACCTTATCATTTTGTCCCACATAAATTTTGTTGAATCATAGTGCATGAATTTGACAAACTCAGCTTCTACAAGTCCACTGAGGATGGATTTCATTTCTTTTGCATTAAATCTAAACTCCAACTTGTCATCTTTTGAGGCCAAGGCTACAGGATTCACATATCCAATTTCAATGACATCCCAAACATCAACACCCAAACACATTAAATATATTCTCATCCTTATTTTCCAGAAGGAAAAAATTGTTCCATCAAACAGAGGGGCTCTATTAGTTGAAATCCCTTCATGACTAGTCATGTTCAATCTTATGGATCTACCTTTGATCAAAGGCACCAAATATGATATCAATTGTTGGAAATATAACTAAGAGGGGGGGGGTGAATCGGTTATAATATAAGCTTGAAACTTTTCTTGTTCTTTTCTGAATCTTTCTAGATTATTATGTAATGTGTTACTGATAAATTAACATGCATAGATATACAATATTTTATCAATCACATAGAATACACAGAGACACAGATTTTCATGAGGAAACCCATAAAGGGAGAAAACCTCTTCTTCTTTGCATGTCAATCAATCTCCAACCTTCATGTACATCATAGTCTTTGAGAACCAACTCAAATATGAGGCGACAACCTTTGATAGCAATCTACAACTTGCAGAGAGCACCAACTCTTAGATTTCTCTAGCACCAACTAGATGGAAGCACCAACTCCTAGAATATCTTCTAGCACCAACTAGAATTTAGAGGACTACAATTCTCCCTAGCACCACCCTACCACCCTAATTGAATCTTACAAAAATTTACTTACTCACTTTGTATCTGATATGGTCTATTACAGCTCCATGTCTCCTCTACCTTCTTCATCTTCTATGCTTTGTTATGATTCTGCATATTTCTACTTCTATGCTCAACTCTTTTTCCTTCTACGCACAACACCTATGTTCAGCTTCTCTTCTCCCTTTTATTCTTTGTGTTGCCTTTGCATGTTGTGTTCTATGTCACTGATATTCACTTTAGGTCATCCACTACATATCCTTCTACCCCCATCAATAGCTATCGAAAAGGCACACTCTCTTCACTGTTCTACATGTCTTTCTCACACCAAGTTCTCTGCATGATCATCATCAAAAATCTTTGTCTTCTTTGGCGATTATGCTGAATCTGTTCATCATCAGTGGTTTTTATCCAAATATTCTTTGGATTTTCTGGCAGTCACAACTCTTCATCTTCTCTAGCAGTTATAGTCAGTCATTTTGGCTTCTTTGTCTTCTAAGCCCCTTCCTTCACGTGACCACTGGCGGTGACCACATGCCTATTCAAAAGGCTCTTCTCGATCTCGGTCTAGCGAATGCTAGCTCTATTTTTCTATATCACCTTAGGCAATGATCTCATGTGAACATGTGATTGAGGGTGCATCCAAAGGTGGTTTGAATCAAACTACTTTTCTCCCCGCAATTTACCTCAAGCCTCCACATGTCATTTCTCCAAAATCGTGGTTTTGGTTGCGTCCCGCTCAAGAAAAATTAAGACCCGAGCATGTTCTGGCCCCACAATTGAGCATGACCATTGATCTCCAATCCCTTGGCGATCCCACTTGATCAATGACTACTATCTGCCTTCCTTTCCTCCTTCCACACGCGATCCCATATCTCCACGATCTATCGACACATAGCTTCCTTCTGGTCTTCAGGAGTTTCAACTCTCAAATCACAATTTTCCCATATGATAATATTTCGAAGTGGAAGATATATTAACACTTGTCTCTCTAAATCTACGATTAGGATCTCCTCCATGATTCCGGTCTTCGGGACTTTCAATTCTCAAACTCTCATTTCTTTCTTATGTTAATATTCTAGATTCAATGATCTGTAGACACCTGTCCGAACAAATTGGACGATTTACACTTATCCTTTCACTGCTTAATCCATTGGCTAGGACTTAATCAAGCATTGTGATGGATGGCCACCATTTACTTCAGCACTTCAGCTATTCTATTTATGCTATCCTTCCACTGTATTTTGATCAATAGTTGAGAATGCACTCGAAGTGATCTTTAGATTGAACGACTTATGTCCACTTTGGGACTTTGGTGTTTGGGACTTCAGGACTTTATGCATCTGCTGGTTGTGAAACTCCTGAAGTAAAACTCTCGGAGTGACATAACTTTCTTACATCACTTGATGATGTGGCACAAGCTGAGTGTCTGCCACGTGTCACTTTGATTCATGATTTTCACAAGCCTGAAATGTCGATTTCAGCTTCTCGCTTGTCATTATCTAACTATGCCACATGTAGGCAGTGTAGTGGAGTGTGTAGGCAGAGAGAGGTAGTGGAGTGTGACGTGTAGCGGGTAGTGAAGTGTGACGTCAGAGAGAGGAGGTGGTATGTATGAGTGGTTTGGTGGTTTACTCGAAGGGGGGGTTAGGCAGTAAGTGGTAATGAGTGAGGGGGGTCTGAGATGATAGGAAGGTGACATGTATGAGGGTCCCACATTGGAAATACCACCAACTTGAACCCCCCCCACGGTTAAAGTTAGAAAATGTTGGGGGGGTCCGATATGCCCTGTTGACCATAGATCTGAGTGCTTGATTATCGATCGCTAATATTAGCACACACTTCTTCAAACTTATCCTGTCCTTCCACTTTAGAATGATCTAATGGCTGAAATTTATTTCGACTCTTTGGCTCTCTGGACTTCAAGGATTTCAAAGGTCGAAATTTTCTCTCTCCTCAACTCATGGTCTACTGACATGTATCTCTCAATGATCAACGAACTAGATTCTCCTTCTGGTGATGAACGGTCTCAAATTACTTCGGGACTTTGAAACTTGGGTAAGTTCTCTCTTCTACGTGCACAAATCGTTAAGGCTCACACACGTTGATTTGATCGGACGGTTTTGGTCCTCTATATAGGTGATCCAATCACCATTGTCACTCTTCCTCCTGATATTTATTGCCTTCTTCTCCTTTGACTCCCTTAAGAGTCACTTCGACACTTAGCCGAATTGTGGATCTGTGCACCCCTTGCATATTTTCGAAGTCTAAATCTTTGAAATCTCATCGTTGATTTCTTGTTTTCCATCATCATTGTTGTTCTTTCCATCAATGACAAGCACACTCTTCCTATCTCACAAAGCGCTAATAATCAGACCCCAAAGAGGACAGAGCCTGTGTGCATCATATTCCCCTTCCATACCTTGACTCTGACATCAAAGACTTCGACAAGCATTGTTTCAGAGTGATCCATTGGAGTGTCCTACTATGATCGTTCTAAAAAACAAATCCAATGCCCATACATAGAAATGCAATATGGACCATAGATATATTGGAGGATCTACCTAAACCATTGGATATATGATGATCTGCATTGAAGTAGTAGGACGTGATGATGTCACAGTCATGTAGGTGTCATGTCGTTCATCAAACGTGGAATGTTTCCATGAAGAAGAAATGTCAAAGAAAGAAGTTACATGTGCTCATGTTGCATTAGATTCCATGTTAGATACATGTGGAAGCCACCTAGGTATGCCATGTATCATACCTCATAAAGTGCCACATTAATTAGGACATGAAGATTAATCCCACATCATCCATGACATAGGCATGATGTATTTTGATAGCTCAACCATCAAAGTGACATGGATTCTAGCGTGGAAGCCAGAGTGTCCCAGGGGTGACATGTACTGTCAACTATTGATTGTAATAGAGAAGAGTAGGTCCAGTCGATATGTACATCTTACATATTCATCTCATTAGTTGATTTAGAATGGTGAATGAATCTCCACCGTTCATCAGAGAGGCTCTAGTCTAAGTTACCTGCAACAAATATGATCTGACGATGAATAACTCTGAGAGAAGACAACATTCATTGATCTGAATAACAGATCGCAGTCATTAATTCGAGAAGCATTGGTTGGAGTGGATTGAGTGGCAATACTTTGATGATGAGGGATATGAGGAGCAATATGGACCATAGTTCAGTGTGAAAACAAGATGCAATATCAACCATAGATCAACATGGCCCCATCTGACCATTCACTAGTACATTGTTCCATTTTTTCGATGATTTACCGATGCATGTTTGTCCCCACATCGTCCCAATTATGACGAAGGAAACAATCATTTTTTTTATGTGTCCATTGTGTCACAATTACGACAGTCCAGACATCATCGCAAGACCGATGCCACTCATTGTCATAAGAGAGACCAACATGCCCCAATCACTTTGGAAAATTCATGTCACTTGGTTTTCATGATTGCATTGCAAGATCGGTGCCCTAGTGAAAATGATTCGACAAACAAGTGAAAAATTTGTAACATCTCGCCCTACTGAGCACACTTTTATTGATATATTATTTGACACTTGCGTTCAAGTGATCCGGCTATGGTATATTATTATTTTTTTTATTATGGGTTATATATGACGATGATGATGTGTTTTCACCTATATCTGTTTCAATGTATATGTATTGGCAAATGTTATTGATGAGTTTTCCTGAGTGTGCAAGACACATGACAAGTTATGGATGTTGATGGAATCAATGAACTTCCTTAGACTCTGGATTGATTTAGAGAGTGGATTGTATTTGTTTAAGTATTTCATTTTACACACATGTGACATATGATTGATTACAGTATGATTTATGTATATGGATTATTGACACTATTTTTGTCAGTGGATGCACACTTGACGATGCTTGCTAATACAACTCACATAAGGAGTAAAGGGGCCATGCACAGAAACTAGACATTTGAGTGAGAGGTGTGGCAGTGTCCCTGTCAGATCCTACTATCACTCCCATTATGGCCTAAATGGTAGGTTAATTATTACCTATTTCGATAGATCCATGATGTTGTGAGGAAAGACTGAAACATTTTCTCACAAAGAATTATATTGGGTTCACAAAAAGGTAGAGTCCTTATTCCTTAAAATCCCTTAGTCTCTCACAAGGTCGATTGAGTGGAGTGTTGACTCCAAGGGTCAGAAAAACTTATAAAACAATTCTAAGGCGATTGGCACCCTTGGAGAATGGAGGTGTTGATTAATTGGGTTGGTTGTCATTGATTTCAACCCTTGAAGAAAGTCTGGTAGCGAATTTCGGTAGCACAAAGGTTTGGGTAATGGACCCAAGTTTGTTTGATGGATAATGGTATGAGTTTTGATATATTTTCATGTAATACTATTCTATATGGATATTACATGTCATTCCATTTTCGGTGGTATGTGTAACGTCCAATAACTCCTCACGATGAGAGAGTTATGGCCATGTGAAGTTGGAGAACCCTCATGAGTCATCTAGAAGCCCCAAAAGGTCAAAGTAGTCAAAGTGGTTGCAAAGAAGAAATTATTTAAATAATAAAGTTAATGGATAAATTACTAAGTGGACAAGTGGTTAGAAGTGGGTTAGCCCCAAAATAAGGAAAGTTTTTTAAGAGATTTTAGAAGGTAAATAATAAAGTGAAATGATGAGTGTACTAT
>JASDQU010099974.1:353875-367362 GCA_032191745.1 Picea mariana | reverse complement strand
CATTGATGTCAAAGGGGGAGAAAGTGTGGTAATTTCAATATAGTGGTAAAGCTGGATGTTCCACAAGGGGTTTCCATCAATGCCAAAGGGGGAGATTGTTGGCATGTTTACAGATAGAGGTAGAGTATGCATGTTTTGTCATTGATGGAAAATATCACCATGTTCAACAGAGCGATGATGGCATGGAAATGGAAAGATCAACAGTGAGGAGCAACAGTGATCGTTGGATCACCCATCCTGAATTCCTGATGACCGTCAGATCTGAATACAGATAGGAGGAACATGCAAAAGAGGATAAAAAATCTCAGACGTTGGATCTGAGCATGAGGACTGACCATCGTTGGATCCAGAAGAAGGAGCACAATCTTTAAGTACAAGATGAAGCGGTCTTACAAAGTCCTGAAAGCAAGAGGGTCATCCATCGTCGCAGAATACACGTGGCGAGGGATTAACATTTCGTTGACTGGAAATTCAAAGGAAGGCAATGCTCTAACCTTCCAACTCGCGATATGCGAAATCGTGATAAGATCTAGATCATTGATCTAAGAGGGACACGTGGCAATAGATCAAAGAATGACAAAGGTTGTGTTTCGGAGTTTCGGATACCGGGAGTTGGAGGAGTCAAGGACGCAACTCACGGTAGGAACTCGTGATATGCGAGATCATGAAAATATATGGACCATCGAATCATCAAGATTGTAGACCATTGATCTGACTCCATTTTGGAGTTTCGGATACCAGGAGTTGGAGGTGTCAAGGACACTCATGACAAGAATACTTAAAATCAAAATCGCGAAGCACCTTTTGTCACAGCCTATGGTCACTATCCAGTGGTCATGTGAGAGGGAGGAGCTAGCAGAGCTAAGCCCCTTTTCGGAGATCGCAACATGAAGAGTCAAGACTCTTCACCTCTGGATTGCCAAAATGTGAAATGCGAAAGGCATTCTGATTAGGCTCATGGTCAAATCCAATGGGCATATGGAGTAGGCGCGAGATCCATTATTGGTAATCCAACGGTGCAGATTAATCAGGAATATGATCGAAGGGTCATTGTTTATTTTCATGATTAATAAGTTCAGTTACAATTCAGTTAGAAAATCGAATCATGGTTCTTGATCGGTTGGTGATATAGTTGCTGAGAAGTTTTTGTCTTTGCCCAAGGAGATTCGAGGTGTAACTGATGAGGCTGATGAGTATAAAAGGTGAGATGCATCGACTATGTAAGGCTAGCTGTTCTAACAGAAACAATGAGATGAACTGTAAATAGGATAAAATGAAAGAATGCGGAGCATAAGATAAAACTCAAAGATGAGTAACAGCCGTCGAACAGGTAGAAGCACAAGGAGAGTAGCAGAATAGCATGAAGAAAGAGCAGAATAGCAGAATAGTGTGAGATAGAGCAGAACTGCAGAACAGTTTTTGAACCAGAGAAGAATTGCATAACAATGAAGAAGGGGTAAGAATTGAAATACCTATATTGTTTGTTTGTCAATCATTTATTCATAATCAGGGAGGAAGGGTGGTGTTAGGGAGGACTGTGGTCCTCTGATATTCAAGTTGATGCTTGAGTATTGGGAGTTGTATCTTCCATCTAGTTGTGGCTAAAAAAAAAAAAGGGGTGTTAGGGTAGTTCTTGGGAAAACATAGAGTTTTATGTATGCAAGTTGGTGCTTGTATAAGTGGAAGTGGGTGCTTCCATCCAGTTGGTGTTGGAACACTCAGGGAGTTGGGTCTTCCTTCTAGTGGATGCTACATAAACCAAAGAGTTGCTGCTCTCAAACAAGTTGGAGCTTGTAAAACAGAGGTAGTATCCTCACATTGAGTTGGTTCTCAACTATAGATGATGTACAGAACTTAAAAGACTGCCTATCCGATAGCAAATTTCGGTAGCACAAAGGTTTGATTAATGGACCCAAGTTTGTTTGATGTATAATGGTATGAGTTTTAATATATTTTCAGGTAAGTCTATTATATATGGGTAGTACATGTCATTCCATTTACGATGGTATGTGGAACGTCACATAACTCCTCATGGTTAGAGAGTTATGGCCATGTGAAGTTGGAGAGCCCAAGTTTGGGTAATGGACCCATGTTTGTTTGATGGATAGTGGTATGAGTTTTGATGTATTTTCATGTAATACTATTCTATATGGATAGTACATGTCATTCCATTTCAGTGGTATGTGGAATGTCACATAACTCCTCACGGATAGAGAATTATGGCCATGTGAAGTTGGAGAACCCTCATGAGTCATATAGAAGCCCCAAAAGGTCAAAGTATTCAAAGTGGTTTAAGAGATTTTAGAAGGTAAATAATAAAGTGAAGTGATGAGTGTACTATAAGTTAAATCGTATACAAAAAGAATTATTTAAATAATGAAATTAATGGAGAAATTAGAAGTGGGTTAACCCTAAAATAAGGAAAGTGAGTTAAGATGGTTAAAAGGTAACCCCTTGAGGAAGCTACATGAAAGTATAAATAAGAGGCAAGGCTCTCTCATTCCAATCACACTTGAGCATATTGAATATCTACAAGTGACTGAGGTAACTAAATTATATATAAGATGAATTTCAGAGGGAAGGTGAAGTAAAGAAGGCCGAAATTCAAGGGAGGATAAATTCTTTTGATGAAGCTTTCTAAGGTATGTTATTTATAGGTCATCTCACCATGTTCGCAATAACTTTTTTTCTAGAATGATTCAAACCTTAAAATTGGAATTCCATTGCGGAAACATATCCAAGTAGATGTGGTACAAATTTGAGCTTGTGGGTCGTTGTATTTTTGGAGATACACTCTGTGGAAAATAGGGTTTGTGGCTAGTCCTGAAACTAGTCTAAAACAGGTGTTTCGGGTAAAAACGTCATAAATTTTTCATAACAGATCCAAATTTAGTACGACAAAAAAATTTGGTTATAGTACAGTCTTTATTATTCTGTGTACAATTTTCAGATCCATATGACAAATATTTCATGTGGGGCACGCTCTACAAGTTCGCTCGCTAGAATAAGCCAGAATTCAACAAGGTATGCCATTTTTTCTATAACTCCTTTTCTGAGAGGTTCCAAGTAGTGAAACCTTTAGGAATTGCATAAAACACATTGAAGAACATTTTGTACTATTTTCAAATCTTTATCCATTATAGGTACAAAGTTATGATTATTTAAAGTTAGGGTTGTTGACTAATCCAAAACTAGTCATGTGAGACTAAAGTAAAGTTTGATGAAAATGTTAGTCTCTTGTTGTTAAAGATAAGGAAGGTTTGCAGGTATGTGATCATATATCATATACACTATTCTATTACAGAGTTACAAATCAGATTTGGATGATGAAATTGATGAGGCCTTTTGGTTGAGGTACATGTTGGTTACATGGTTGAGACAAGTAGTTAATGAGTTGGCACATACATGAGGTGTATAGTTGATGATGTTGGTACATTTTGATGAGTCACAGTTTATGTGTATTTTATGCATGATTGGTACATATTTGGTTCATGTTTGATGCACTCGTTGATGGTACAGGTTGAGGTACAGGTTGGTGCATGGTTAATGCACTTGTTTATGGTACAGGTTGATTACAGGTTGTTTGGTACAGGTTGGTGCATGGTTGATGCACTTGTTTATGGTACAGCCTGATTACATGTTGATTGGTACATTTTTACAATAGTATATCTCACAGTGATAGTGTGACAGTGGTTCCATCATTCTACTTATATTTCAGGGTGATTGGATGAGGCAAGGACAGGTGGTTGTAGCCACCTTCCGGTTGTTGTTGAAGAACATAGGGGGTTGTAGCCTCCTTTTGGTTGTAGCCAAAGATTTTGGGAGTTGGATATTCCCTTAGGTTGTAGCCATAGAAATAGGGGGTTGGAGCCTCCTTCCAGTTGCAGATGGAAAACAAAGGAAGTTTGTGCTTCCAATGAATGTAATTATTAAAGACATATAAGAAAAAGCATTCTGTGGTTTTTTCTTGTTTTGGGTTTCCACATAAAACACTGGTGTATTGTGTATGTGTGTGATTTCTCATGTGTTTATTGTTTATTTACTTTGAAACTATTGGATGATAATGCTACATTGATATAACATTTGCATTTTATGGTGAAAAAGGATTAAATTGTTCTATTACTTATTCACCCCGCCCTCTCGGTAATCCAACAGATGTTATGGAATTTAGTTTAACCCATAGGTATCCCTAAAAACCATCATAGTATTGGCCATTTTATTAATGTGAAGTGGATGGGGCTCAAAGAAAAGGGTGGATAGACACTTTCCTATACTTATGGATTACCATGGTATGCTCAGTAGACACATGTGTTCCACCACAACTATTAGTCCATACCTACAACTGAGAACTTTATGAATGTTCATTTAGAAAGAGAATCCCATGCATCTTATGAATTGTAAAAAATATTCTTCAGTATGTGACCAGAATTACACCAGCCCCTTACTCAAATTTAAAGAGTAATCCTCAAAACATACTAAGCAATCAAATTATCTTAGGGAACAAACCCAACATTCAACTTAAAAGATGGAAGTACTCTTTACAAGCAGAAAGAAAAACTGAAATAAGAAGTATATTCAAGAAAATAAAACTAAATTAAATGAATTCTAAATATATAATTTCATTCATTAAGGAAGGATGAAAACTAGTTGAAAGACAAGAAGAGAAATCAACATCCAACAACAAATCTGGTGCAACAACAATGAAAGTTTTTTCAGTGAAAGATCGAAAAGTAAGCCAAGGGAAATAAAAAATAAAAAAATGTTAACCATTCAATATCAAGCCCTATGAAAATATTCCCAGAGTTTCTAATCTGAACTGAAAACAAACCAGAGTACGAGAATTGATGATTTAGTGGAAAAGATTTTCAACACAATTCTCCACTCCAAAGCATCCATACAATTTTTCTTTCATTCAGTGCAAAAAAACAATTTTTCGGGAATCTAGAAGAATGAGATAATGTAGATGGTCAATAAAAATATATTTTCAAAAAACCAATTACATGAAATATTCAACAAACCCATAAGCTCCTAAGATTCCATGACATGAGCAATTTCTTTGCATATTTGAAAATAATTAATTTTCAATAGAAAATATATTTCAGATTTCTCACCAAAGCACCATTTTCTCTTTGATACAAAAGATAATCATTAGGTACATAGATCCAAATAATTCAGTGTGGTAAGGCAAAGAGGGAAAATGACAGTTATGGAGGTCATCATCAAAATAGTCATTAAAATGACTCCAAACATCAACTAGATCAGAAAAAAAATATCTGAATAAATGAATATAATATATTTCTGATTTGTTGTTGAATTGGTGACAATCTTGGTTTATTAATCATAAAATGTGACAAAGGAATTTTAGTAGTCAAGTTCAGATTAAGACTTACCTATGTTTCCTTCATTCCAAGAGAAAAAATTCAGGGTTGTTGGTTGCATAAGCCATTTTCCCAACCTGCATACAAAAGAGAAATGTGTGATAATCTCTTAGACATTTTGGGAAGAAATATTTCTCTTAAATGAATAACTTATTGAAATGAAATTAAACTAAAAAATAAAAGTAAATACTGAAATTAAAACTAATCCTAATCAAATCATACTTATCTAATATAAACTTAAACTGAGTTAGTTGTTAGAAAACTCTGTGTAAAGGTTAGTGTCGTCATCAAGTATTCATATGTTGTGCATTCAGC
Source organism: Picea mariana (assembly GCA_032191745.1). Classification (NCBI taxonomy): domain Eukaryota; kingdom Viridiplantae; phylum Streptophyta; class Pinopsida; order Pinales; family Pinaceae; genus Picea; species Picea mariana. The sequence continues at coordinate 361,669 of JASDQU010099974.1, read as the reverse complement.
CAAATATCACAACCTTCTTCCTAAGAAATGAGCACTATGTTCTTTCTTTCAATATTCCCTTCAACAAAAGACTTAGTGTCATTGATTGTTGTGAGATTTGAATCTTCAAGACATTTCATCTCATTTCTGTAATCAAAACCAATCAAGTTAAGCAAACAAGACCATAAGAATTCAATCCCTTCTATCTTTCCAGGATACCAATCTATCAAAAAACCTCAGTCATAAAAATATGATTCAAAGATTATTAACATTGCACCCCAAGGTATGTGTATCCCTTGATTATTGATGACAATGATGTGAAACGTTAGCATGATCATCCTCATCTTTGTGAGAGGCAAGAGGAAATCATTATGAAAAGGGATAAATTAAGATACTCTTAAATTATACAAATTATCTCAGGTCATAGTCTATATGGATTGACTTCCCCAACACAAATGAAAAATATAATTCGAAATCAAAATTGAATAAAGTGAGTAAGATCATATTTCTAATGGATGATACGATTGACATGATGGGAAAGTGAATGAAATTGATAGCTTCAAGCTATCAAGAGTGTTCCAAGTAGAGAAACCATAAATTCCACTTCCTCAAGCTTACACATGTCAATTAATAAGAAGAAAGTGAAATGAAAAAGAAGAGTCTATAGCTTGTCTCTCCACTAGATAGGTTTTTTTCTCAAAGAATGAGAAAGTGGAATATGAAAAACAAAATCAACAAGCTCATGAATAATAAAGATCCAATAAAATATGTTCCGGCATGAACCCATACATGCTTATCTTCCCAATTTATGAATAGAGTAGTTTTGAGTTCGAGGAGTGTTGAAGATTGTGGGGCTCAATAGATTGATGAGTTATAGCCCACAAGGAATTCACATCTTGAAAATTATTACCATGGCTAAAATGAAAACAACTATTGAAAAATCAAAATTTAGAATCTTAGGAGTTGCACGAAGATATTCCATCAAGTTATTTACAACTCCCAAGGATTTGAATGGGTTCAACATGAAATAAGTGTATAGTTATTAGCCATGATAAAAATAATATTTCTCAAGAATGTAACCATAATGAGTGACCAAAAATCAACATATCTGAAGGATGGAAGATACTCTTCACGAAAATATCAGGTCTAAAAATCCATTAAATCGATAGTACTAAGATGAGTTTTTGATCAATCAGTGAGTTGGGGAATAGAAAGATTGGTTTCCAAGTAATTTTCTGAAAAAGATATCAACAAAGATATTTAAATATCCATGATGTCCAAAAATGCAAAACATGCATCTAGACACTGTGAATGAATATCCCATGTTGTTTTTGTATAAGAGGAAACTTGAGTGAAGAAAGATGCAAGGCGAAAGATAAAATCCTCGCTGAAAAATTAACTGAACAGAGCATAAGACATGTGCAGCCAATGCCCAGAAATTAAAACTAAAGGTATTGAAATAAAATAACTCAAACGAAATAAAAGTAAGCTAAGCTCACTATATTAAGCAATTCTATGTAGAAAATTCATGTTGGATGAAAGTAATCGATGAAAAGAGTCAATGTTCAAGAAATCATTTGAACAACTCCAAATCCAAAATAATCATCCAAATAAATGTAAGGAATTGAGTAGTTTCAATCTCAAATGGATAAAATTAGTCACTCAAACTTTTCATTTACTGTGTGTCGGACAACAAACCTAAAACTCATAAGAATCTCAGTCAAGAAATTTTTTCCATATTAGAATCATGTGGATATGAGCATGAGATAGATCTGAGTGTCCATTTTCATTACAAGATGGAATAAATAGTATCCTTTATAAAATATCCCACTTGTGAAATACCCCAATGCTTGAAAAATGATATTCATAATATTAATGATCTAAAAATTACCCAACACATAGAAACATTTGAGGATGTGATGGAGTAAATTTTTCCCATATCAAAATTAAATTGAAAAATTCCAATTAAGGGAAAATTAGTGTGAAATCCTTCTATTTCTCTCCACCTCTATTGAGAATTCATTTATTGATCGTCCAAAAATAATGAAAAGAGAATGCAAACAAAAAACTAATTAAACTAGAAAGAAAGGCTAAACTATGTAAAGGATAAAAAATACTATCGTATTCTACCATACTCCTCCTCTATGCTACAATGGTTGAAAAATGAACTATATAAATTCACAATGCCAATGTAGTCATCCTTGTAATCCCAAGCCTGCAAACACATGTTCAAGAGAAAATATCAATAAAAACACYTGGAATAAAAATAGAGTAAAGATAGGAAAAATCAAAACTTGACAAACTCTATCCACTATATTAGAAATGTGACAATGATAATTCATGGAAAATATATCTAAGTAGGATCTTTCCAACCATGCTTCAATTCTATCATGAGAAATTACATTACTATCATATAATTGATGGAGGGAGTTCAATGGAAAGTAGAATATCAAATGAGAATCATGCATAGAATTTGTGTGAAGTGTGCTTGGTGAGAGAATCTCCATTCTTATAAAGTTATTCATATATGAAGAAAAACCAAAAGAATGAGGACCTGACATAACCATCATTGTAAACTGGAGTGCATAATTGTCTTGGAAAGCCTCCCTGGACTCACACTTCAAATAACCATTAACTTAGGATAAACTAGTGGGATCAAATGATATACATGGGTTAGTACCCACCATGGTATAAGAGATATATTCAAAACAATGGTGAGATCCACTAGTATCAACAATATCAAGTAAAGGGCTACTTGAACAAGAATATTCTCTATTTATATAAAGTGAAGAAGAAAAGAAGAAGACATCCTTTGATACTCATTTGCTACAGAATTCTCTTCATCCCATGAAAAAGGTTGATAAGACTTGGTTGTGATTAATTCATGGCAAGAGGCCCTATCCTCTCTATATTATGTATTCCTATCACCACCATCAAGTACTTAAAAAATTATTGACCCCATTGAATTTATTTGAATAGAACAATGGTTGGCTTCCTACAAAGTTAAACCATTAAAAAAATCAAGATATAAATAGAAATAAGTGGAAGAATTCAGAGAATGAAAAGAGTCTATGGAACAAGAGGGATTTTCATAAAGTGACTCCCTGAATGGTTGTTCCTCCTCTTTAAGAACATCAATGTTTGATTGTGAATGGGTAGGCTCCACACTAGGTATGATTTCAAAATCTACATGTTCTCCTTCAAAAATATTTTCCTCATGCAGGAAAAAGGTGGATTGTTGTGATAAAAGAGGTATGTCTTGTATGTTTATTTCTTCTCCTAAAGTGAGATTATTAGCGTGGTTTTTTTCCTCCTACAAAATCTGAGAATCTGAAATGTATTTCATAGCATACTCGTGGTTAGAATCGGGAAGAAAATCACAACAATCCTCATAAAAATAAGTCTTAATAAATAATCCATCAACAATAGGAAAACATTCTTTCTCTATTTCAGTTATACAAGGAGAATTTGTAACAATAGGACAATCCATATCCAAAGTAACTAATTCCACTTTATTCATGTGTGAGGAAGAACTCATTTCATGAGTGTCTATATGATCTAGATTTTATGAGAAGAACAAAATGATACAGATTATTATTAAAAGATTATTAACATAGAATAACATAGATACAGTAAAACTGGTTTCTATTCAATAAGGAAATAAGTTGAAACTATAAAATGCAGTGGAAAACAAGTTCGTTGGAATGGTGGCGGCTTATCTCTAAGAAGAGATATGATGAATGTGCTCATTTGCAAGAAGATGAGTACAATGAGGCTCTGAAGGCCTTTTTACAATAAACATGAATGCAAAAAACCTAGACATCCAAAAACCTAACCCTAGGAGATGAAGCGCCAAAAGTCATGTGGGCCTCGTTGGGGTAAGCTAGTACATCAACTTCCCGGGGTCGTAACTTTTGCATACGATCTTTATTTTAGGCGCATGATATCCTGTTGGAAAGGTCTATCCGAGGACTGCACATGTTGCCGTCAGACTCTGACTCCACATACATTTTGATTGTGGCAACCCCTAAAAACGTTGTTTAGGGCCTCAAAATGGTCCTGGAAGTCAGGGACCCGAAAACTAGGAAAAAATTGCCAAACTGGAAAACTGCCAAAATGAACTAGTTGGAATAGGTGGGAGGATACCGACATCCATCTAGATCAATCCTTCCCCCTTAGGAATAAATTTTCTCCATTGCATTGATTTCCCCCATCAGATGAGGAAATTCCTGGTGAATTTGGCCCAAGGTGAGCCACTTGCCTTAGTGCAGGAGCTGCCCTGCTTTGACAACTTGATAAAGTTGGATCCTTTGCTATCGAATTCCTTTGACATGTGTGTCCACAATATGATTACTGGATTCTTGTTGCATGCATTTAGGGTTGAGATCTGTTGGTGTCAATTGTTCTGCTATCTCCGAGGTGTCCAATAATGGTGCAAAATATGGTCGAAGGAGAGCCACGTTGAACACTGGGTGCAGGACAAGGAAAGGAAGAATGTTGAACTCAAAAGCATTGTCACCCATATCCTTGTTGATGGTGTAAGTTTCATAAAGGTGTGGGAAAAGCTTCTAATGGGGCCCTGTAAGGCGTTCTTTCTACAAGTGCAGTCAAACTTTTTCTCCCAACTGAAACTTATGTGGCACCTGTTGTTGATAATGGCACTGCTTGTACTTGGAATTGGACTTCTGTAAAATATATCGAACTTTTTGGTGGATGTGTTGAATCCTCTCAATGAACCAGGTGGATTTTTCAGCTTCAGTTGAAGCAAGGGATGATTCGATCGAGGTGGTCATGACGGGTAGTGCAACATCCATAGGACCCAATAGTTGGAATTCCAACCCCACCTGAAAGGGGTTGTGGCTAGTTGAGCTATGTAGGGATCGGTTGTAGCTATGTTGAACATAGGGAAGACTCTCATCCCATGTGCGGGGGTGCTTAGAATTGTACATGTGCATAATATGCACGATCATCTGATTGACGACCTCATTTTGACCATCTATCTGGGGGTGGAAAGCAGTGGATTTGGTGAGCTTGGTGTCCAACAGTGACCAGAGTCTCGACCATAATGTGTTGAGGAACCGATTGTTCCAATCTGAGATAATTTTTTGTGGGATTCAAAAATGTACCCATACTCGTTCAAATAAGATCTTCACAGTGGCCTCTATTGTGATGCTCTTCTTACAGGCAACCAAAATATCCATCTTGGAAAAGCGATCAACAACCACAAAATTATAGTCATTTCCCCTCTTGGTGGATGAAAGGCCCAAAATGTAGTCCATTGAGATGGATTCCCATGTCTTGTCAGGAGTAGGTAGAGGGGTGTACAAGACCTATTTCTTAGTGGTCAATTTTGCAATAGCATAGGCAGTGAAGGAAATGATATACTTGCCAACATCTTGTCGAAGTTTCGGCCAATAGAAATGTTTCTGCAATACTGCCACTGTCTTTTAGATGCTGAAGTGTCCTGCCACCTGACTATAGTGGGCTTCCCAAATCATCTTTTCTTGCTTGCCTGATGGAACACATAGATGGCCCAAATGGCATAACAACTCATCCTGAAGATGGAAATTAGAGACAATTGAGTTTGTGCCCAACATTTGGTAGGTGGTGGCGAAATCAAGGTCAGTCTCATAGAGGTGGGGATATCTAAAGATCTCGTGGTCACAAGAGTCTAACACCATGGTGAGTTTCACGACTGGAGGTCGGCTAAGGAAATCAGTGACTTGGTTGGTACTTCATGTTTTATACTTGATGATGAGGTGGAACTACTTCAAGTATGTGGACCACTTCTGATGGAGGTCATTCTGTAATTTTCCTTGTGTCTACATGAACTGAAGTGGCTTATGATCAGTGTGGATGACTGTCTCCTTCCAAAGAATGTAATGTCTCCACTGGTGGAAATCTTACACAATGGAGTACATTTCTTTGTCATAAGTAGGGTACTTAAGGACAACATATGATAGTCTCTCGCTATGATAGTCCATGAGGTGGTCGTGCTAAGTGAGAACGACGCCCATGGCATAGTTTGAAGCATCTGTCTCGATCTCAAAGGGATATTGCAAGTCCATTAATGAAAGTACTGTGGATGATCACAAGTGTTGCTTCAAATCATAGAACTCTTGGTGTTGGGACAAGCCCCACACAATTTTTTCCTTACCACCACCCCTGGTTACTTGGCTGAGGGCCCATGTAATATGGGAGAATCCCAACATGAACCTGCGATAGAAATTGGCAAGGCCCAAGAAGCTCTGAATCTTAGTGAGTGTGGTTGGTGCTGGCCAATCAGGGATGACCTGGAGCTTGGTTGGATCCACATGTACACCATGTTCATCAACAATGTAGCCTAGGTAATGGACCCTGTCCATGTCGAAGGAGAATTTTTCCAAGTTGGCATATAGGTTGTGTTGTCACAGGGTTTGCAGAACCTAATGAATTTGATGCAAGTGCTTCACCCAATTCTCATTGTAGATGAGGATGTCATCCAGATACGCCACTAAAAAAATATTGGTGAATGGTTGTAGGATATCATCCATGATCCTCATGAAAGTTGTTGGAGCATTTTTCTTACCAAAGGGAATGAACAACCATTCAAAAAGACCTTCTTTTGACTTGAAGGAAGTATTCCATACATATTTATGTTCTATTGGGACCTGGTGGTATCCTGAATTCAGATCAATATTACCGAAGTACTTGGCCCCCATGAGCTGATCAAGGAGGTCATCGATTCGGGGAATCGAGTACCAATTCCTGGCTATGATTTTATTCAGGGACCAGTAATAAATGTAGAGTCTCCAGGTCCCATCTTTATTTTTCACCAGCATGATAGGGCTCCCACAAGGAAAGGATTTGGGATGGATGTGCCCCTTGTGGAGCAGTTCTTGGATCTGTCGCTTGATCTCCTCATTCTATAACATAGAACAACGGTACACTGGTCCATTGGGAAGCGATGTGTCGGGGGTAAAATCAATGGGATGATTGACTTAATAGTGTAGAGGTACCCTGGTAGGTGAGGAGAAGATATATGAGTATTCTTCCATGACCTTATGTAATTTATTTTTCTATGTGGAGAGGTCGTTCACGGAGGCCCTAGATGTGGCTGTGATCTTTCACTAACTCAGAGAGAGAATCACGAAGAAGAAAAAATTCCCGGTCTGATAGATGACCTTCCTGCATTTCTTGGCAAAGATCAAGGAAATATCACTAGGTGGGATTGCCTCGAGTATCCTATAAAAATTCTTATTCAAAGTAATAATAACATTGCAAGGCCTAGAGTCATATACACCATGACTTTCCATAAATATGGTTGGCCCAAAAGAACATTACAAACTTTGAGAGGGGTAACATCACACAATACCTCATCTTTGAAGGGCTTGATGGTGTATGACAGATGACATTTTTGGATGAAGCAGATATCACTTCCTTAGCAGAGTCATCCAATGGTGTAGGGATGTGGGTGCGGTGTTGTCGGCAAGGATAGCTGCTTGAAGACCTCTACTGAGATGAGGTTCTTATGGCTACCTATATCAATGATGAAGTGAAATGGGGTACCCTTCACCCACATTTGTGAATGAAAAATGTGTTTTCCTTCTTCTGGCTCGTCTGGTTCACTGGGCTGGAGCTTGGTGGTAGCACTGGGTTCCGCGTCAATGATCCGTCTCCCCCTTTCTGGTTATGACTCAAAGTTGGAACCTGCATTTGAATCAAAGGCTTTCACCTCAGCCACCAACGACTTCTTTGAGCAGAAATCAATAGTGTTATTCCAGGGGAACTTATGGAAGTCGCACCACTTCCTGGTATCTTTCTTTGTCTTTTTGG
>JASDQU010099974.1:334168-353173 GCA_032191745.1 Picea mariana | reverse complement strand
ATGACTTTTGGTACTTCATCTCCTAGGGTTAGGTTTTTGGATGTCTAGGATTTTTGGAATTCCTGTTTATTGTAAAAAGGCCTTCAGAGCCTCATTGTAATCATCTTCTTGCAAATGAGCGCAGCCGTCACATCTCTTCTCAGAGATTAGACGCCACAATTCCAACAAGCTTGTTTCCGCTGCATTTTACAGTTTCATCTTATTTCCTTGTTGAATAGAAAAACAGTTTTATTGTATCTCTTTTATTTTGTGTTAAGAACCTGTTAATAATCTGTAGTCATTTTCTTCTGCTCATAAAATCTGCTTCATCCCATGCCCAGATTTTTGCATCTTTTGTTTAATCTTCTGCTCGATTTTGATAGCATATTGGTAGGCCGCATCCATGGATGAGATATCCAAAAAATCCATTTTGGAATATATGTATCTATGCATACCATCACGATATTGAGCACCATATATCACTCATAATATTTGATACCCAGCTTGGAGTACAACGTATGGAATATATTTGTGAACTCGGGCACTGCTTGGTCTCTTCTCTGTCGTAGTGTGGTCCATTTTGTGTACAGGTCATCATAACTTCCGACAGGGTAGTATTTTTCCCTAATAGAATCCCTGAAGGACTCCCAAGTGACCACGACTATAAATAATGAGGTTTCCTCTATTTCCTTTTTCTCACAGAAATTTTCCCACCAATCTTAGACATGGGGAACGACTTTGAGGAGCGCAAAAGTAATATTTTCTCTATTCGAAAAGTTGATTTTTACCTTTAAGGGGGTGGCACCTCCGCTTGAGGAATATGCGTCACTTGTTGGGAGTCGTTGAAGGATTTGCGGAAAACTATCCATCATCTCGTTCCTCTTTTGCATGAGGGCTTCCTCGAGCAACATTTTGAAAGGATCTCTTGTCCCGTCATCTTTATTTTATCCTACCATGAGAGGTCGCTTGGGCGTGCAAGAGCTCTTGTCCTCAATAGAAACAAGCTAGAGACTCAATTCTTTGTACCCTAACCTCATTGGGGACATGCATTAAGAACAACAAGGTGCAGACCGCTATGATACCACTGATCTAGATTTTATGAGCAGAATGAAATGAATATAGATTATTATTAAAATATGTGTAACATAGAATAACAGAGATATAGTAAAATTGGTTTCTATTCAATAAGGAAATAAGTTGAAACTGTAAAATGCAATGGAAAACAAGCATGCTGGAATGGTGGTGACTTATATCTGAGAAGAGATGTGACGGATGTGCTCATTCGCAAGAAGATGAGTACAATGAGGCTTTGAAGTACTTTTTACAATAAACATGAATGCCAAAACCCTATACATCCAAAAACCTAACCCTAGGAGATGAAGTGCGAAAAGTCATGTGGACCCCGTTGGGGTAAGCTAGTGCATCAACTTCCCGAGGTCGTAATTTTTTCATACGATCTCCATTTTAGGCGCACGATATCCCGTTGGAAAGGTCTATCCGAGGAATGCACATGTTTCCGTCATACTCAAACTAAATTATCAATTTGATTGTGGTGAGCCCTAAAAATGTTGTTTAGTGCCTCAAAAAGACCCCGGAAGTCGATGACCCGAAAACTAGGAAAAGACTGCCAAATTGGAAAATTGCCAAAATGAACCAGTTGGAATAGGTGGGTGTCCATCGGCATCCATCTGAATCACTATATTTTCTTCATTAATAAAATGACCATCTTTCAAGTTTTTCTCCATCTCTCCATCCTCAATTTCTTGTGATGGAAAAGATGAGATAGGATAATGAGAACCTGACATAACAATCGGTGTGACCTGAAGTGTCTCGTTATCAACAAAAAAAGCCTCCTCTTGGTTAGCTGTAGAAAAATATGAACTCAAACTTACTACACAAGAGGTATATTTTTCGTCACAAGGAATGGAGTGATGGGAGGATACATATGTTTCTTTTGAAAAATAATTCTCTATCTGACCTATATCCCCCATAGTAAAGAAATATACAGACATATGGAGTTCAACTAAAGGATTATTATTTGCAACATCTTCAGTTAAATATAAATCAACATGTAAAAGAACATTAAAACATGATTTAGATTATTCATCCTCTAGTTGGTCTATTTCATTATCAAGAGAAACTAAAAAGGAAATCAAATCACTGTTAGAGGACCTATCATCCAAAAAACTATATAGAAAATATGAGTAAATATGATAAAAAAATATTAAAGAGATTCATCTTTGTTCTTCCTAATCTCTAATATCTCTGCACACAAATCATCATAATCATAATTATCAAAAGCATGCAAAAATTCACACGTAAATTGTTCCCATGTGTGAATAGAGGCAGCTGATAAAGTCTCGCACCAACTCTTGACCCAACCTGCAAAAGTGAGAGTAAAAATCCTTTAAATGGCACTATCATTATTAATATTGTGAGAACAATAAAATTTCCAAAAATGTAAAGCATGTTCAGATGTAGACGTTTCACCCTCGCCATCAAATTTAAGCTGCGACAAGAAATGTGAAATATTTCTAGGAGGTTTGGGAGGTACAATACTGGAAAAACACCTCCATAAAGGGATATGTGATGGAGTCATTAGTAGATTAAAATAAAAATTAAAAATGACTCCACATGCTCAACTTGTCATATATCCCTCCTCCTAGTGCCATTTCTGTTGACAGGTTCGAATGGCATGTCAAACACATAAGGGAGAATGCCCGATGGCAAGTACCAATTAGACCTACTCGTGTTTGGTGTAGCGTTTCCCATGAGTATATGGGCCTCGTTGTCTCTCAGAAATAAAATAATAAAATGGGAAAGACAACAGACTGCCCCCCAAAGGGTTCTAATTAATCCTAAGGCTAATCTAACTGTAAGCAAACTAATATAATCTAACTAATTCTAACATATCTAGGGAGAAACACTAAAAGAATTAGTACAACGAAAGATAACACCATCAGAACCAGAAATAGTTCAACTATTCTAATAATAAATGAAAACAAAAATGCTATAGATACATAGACAAATAGTTCTACCATACATCCATAACATCATTTATGTACCCACAAGGAAACATGTGACAACATAAGCAAACAAAACAAAGTGCGGAAATAGTTCAGACAATATAATACTATCTACTCAACTAGAATAAAAATCCATCAAGAATAGTCTCCAATACATCCATCAACATCACGCATTTCCAAAATTCATCATGCTCTTTATTAATCAGAAATAATAGTACCATCTTTTGTTACAAAGGGAAAAAGTGTCGGCTTTATCCTATGAATTTTCTTTTATAAGACAAGAGAGAGACTCTTTAGTTTTCATGACTCTTTGTTTCCTTTTCCTTCCATTTATTTTCTCACATTTTGAAAATGAACATGTGAGTGTTACAAAGAGAAGTTGAACAGACTCATGAGTGATCATTTTTTCCCTCTGGCAATTTATAAATGATATTCATTAAAAAATAATCATTGACTCTATCCATTGGAGTTATATTTTGCTCCTCGGAGGTTTATGGGTGTTTCTAGATTATGTCTACTGATTCTTATATTTCTAAATTCTTCTCCTTTGTCTCATATTTCCATTGAGATATTTCTCACTCTATTTCGTTGCTCGTAGCCTAAGATATGGCTTCTTGAAGTATGCATAGTCGGTTCTTCAATCAGATTCAGGTTCCATCTGTGTTTTTCCTTTTTAGACCATTTTTTCTCAACATTTTCCAAAACTTGTTGTTACATCATTTTATTCTCCTTTCCAAATTTCCATTGAGCCATCCTGGGCCTAATTTCATCGCCCGTAGCCCCGAATATGATTGTTGGAAGTTGGCATGGCCATTTTTTCCTTTGAATTCTTGGTATGTTGTTTTCTTCATTTTCTGAAATATTTTGTCACCTTTCTGGCCTGGAGACCTATACTATTGTGTTCCTTTTTCCTATACCTTTCCAATGAGGTATCACGGGCCTCATTCTAACACATGTAGCAAAAGTTATGGTCATTTAAAAATCATCACTCAACAATGATTGATCAAGCCAGTGGGTTAATCTAGACCATTGATTTTTTAACCTGCAAAAAGAGAAATCCCACCTGCATAAGAGATCAACACATAGTGATTAGATAGCTTAATCCTTATGGATAGTTTGATTCAAAACCCAGGGGGTATGGGACCCACAGCTTGTAGCATAATTTTCTCTAATTTTTCCTTTTTAATTTTTTTTTTAAACATTAGGAAAATAATTTAAAATGAAAATAGAAAACTATTTACATTAATTTTACATTTATTTACGATTGTTAACAACAACAAAAAATAATAATAATTACCCCTCGTTAATAAAAAATAAAAATTACCAAGGTTAAAACTAATAAAATAATTAATTACCCTACCCCCCTGTTGGATTTGAACCTGTGACCTCTAAGGAAAAAACACATGTTTTTAACCATTAGGTTCATTCATGTTTGTTATTCATTTAATCTACAAAAAATTATAGATCTATGAAAATTAAAAATAAAATTAAGTAAAAAATAAAATAAATAAAATAAAAAACAATATATATATAAAAGAAATAAAAATAAAGTTTTCCTCGAAAAACATAAAGTCCAAACCTCTACATGGAAATGCGTGTCAAAAATCTTTTCGGAGTCATGGTATTCAGAGTGAATATATGTACATGAGTTGCCCCACTCCCAAAGACTATCGACGTCTAACCGTAGCTCATCATGATCAGACTCCAAACACAACGAATATATTATGCACACATTCCAATGACTTCCCATCCAAAAAAAATATTAAAATAAGGCATGTTCTTGGGTGCACATTTCCCCAAAAACTAAATTTAAAATATTCCACGTTCATGGTCCTTTTCAAAAAGAAATTATTAAAACAATTTGTGGTCCCATGACTTCAGGTTTTCCCCAAAAAGTATTAAATTAATTCACATTTCCGTCTTTTTCAAAAACAAAATTAAAATAAGTTTGATATTGTTCTTGTCTGAGTGTTGATTGAAGGAGAATTGGATGAGCTCCAAAGAGCTCACTCCGAAGGGCTCTTCGGAGTGCGATGGTAATGTGTGTTGAGTGAACTCTGATGGGCTTTCTGGAGTGTGATGGTGGGGGATGATTTATTTATTATATATTTTTCATTATATATATATATATATATATATATATATATATATATATATATATATATATATATATATAACATAAAACATTAGATCCAACCCTCTCTTTTGCATGTTTTCATCATTATTTAATTAATAAATTCCCATAAAACACATTATGTTTTGCTATATGTTTCAATGCATTTTGGGAATAAGGTTTGAAATATAGTTTCCAGAAATTCTTAGAAAATAGGAACTACCTATAAAAATAGGAAATCCCTAGAAAATAGGACTTGGGGTAGTACATTTAGGTTTATGTGAGAAATGGGGAAAGTAAAAAAGAGTAAAATATATACAAGTTAGGTTTGGTAAAAAAATTGAAAAACGAAAATGAAAATCATGAAAAATTAAATTAAAAAGGAAATTTGATTTGTTTTTCTATTTTTTTTATTACTTTTATATTTTCATTTATGAGAAAAATATGTACATGTTGAATGGTAAACATGATTAGTTTATTAAACATACATAGTTTACAAAAAAATTAAATTAATTAAATTAAATACATAAAATCAAACAAAATGTCTACATAAATATTTACAAAACAAAATATAATTAAATTAAAATTAAAATTAAATTAGAATAAAAATAACATAAAATAAAATAATATATATATACAAAATTAGAATAAAATATTTACAAAAATTAATAATATAATATAATATAATATAATATAATTACAACTTTCGGAAAATTAGGAATAAATTAGACAAGTCAAGGTTCCATTGGTCAGGTTTCCGCACCTAGGGGTTAAAATTTAGAAAAATATGTATAGCGTAGGATTTGAAACACCATGAATCGTGGAGAGGAGTGGGGTCAGATGGAGGTTGAGGATGTGGTGATCCAGCTGCAATGAAGGAGGAGCGACGAGAGACAATGACGACACTTCATGCGACGTTTTAACTTTGCAAGTAACAACAAATGGAAATAGGACATCAAATCTGACAAAGCGCACATCGCAAGTTAGCCCATTCAATATGTGCATGTCAGAGGGAATACATGCTCAGATTGCAAGGAGCAAGAGCACGACTAGGTCCAGGAAAAGGCCTCTACACTAGGCCACTATGAGTAATACAAATGCAACAGATATCTATCATGCATCAGGCAACAAATCGACAAGGACTCACAATCAAGAGGCTAAATAGACTTATGGTGTGGGTTTTGGAGAGAGGTAAGACCAAGAGAGGACTCGATCTAAACCAATTTGAATAGGCTCAAGGACAAGCTTGCAAGAAAGGTGGGAACAACAACCATGGAGGATTTAGACCTCAAGACAACTACAAGTGAAGGTAATTTGCTTCCTAACAAGGAGAAGCCTAGGAAGAATCAAGGTCAAGGTAGCAGACAAGGATCAACATATTTCCCCACAAGCCTCTCACGGCTGAAGCAACCATGTGAACATTGTGCCCCTGCAAACCTTCTCCTACAAAACAATAAGAATGATATATCAACCATGTGATTAAAAGAAGATTTGTGAATAAAATAAATAATATATTCCCTTCCTTGAAGCCAATTTATAAGAATCTGTTAGTTTGATTCAGAGGTAATATGGTGGATGTAGATGAGTCTCTTGAAACTACATGTGTCAAGTCTCAACTCAAAAGAAGGATCGAAAACAAGCAATTTAGACTTAAAGTTCAAAATAGGTGATCAGAATCTGCATGTGAAGGCATAAAGATGAAAACATAAAGCACTAGCATGCCAGCAGTAAGATGCGAAGTTTGAGTTATTCAATCATGACATGCAATAGAACAAACCCTGTCACCGCATAAGATCACCAAGCACCTCAGAATCGACAAAATTTTAAGAGATGACATGTCAACTCCATCATATAAATGTCAATAACATAATAGTTCAATAAACAACATGAAGACATTTGCAATCATCAGATCAAAAGGAAAATTCAACACCCATCAAAGATAGTCATTAATCAAGATAAAACCCCCAACTTCCTCAATGTAGCAAAAATGATAGTATTAGGTTCAAGCAGTAGAGGATTAGGCAATAGAATCAAAATTTTAATAGGGGGGCCTTTCCTTTTTCTTTTATAAGCAAAAAAGGGGGGTTGTTGCAGCCACAACACCTAGATAACCTAACCTCTAGAAATTGTAAGACCTTCCGAGGTAGAAAAGTGACACAACAATGATTTATTGGGAAAATAAGTTCTCCTAATGTTTAAGTAGGGTTAAAAAAACAAAAGGGTTGAGATCAATATTATGATTAGCTATCATGTGACCTTTGTTATTTTACCCTAATCCCAACTTTTCCCTAAACCATATTTATGATTTCTAATTACCATTTTGTGGAAGATTGATTGGGAGTTAGTTGGAAAATATGGGGGTACCAACTTAGTGGAGAAGAGGAAATAAACTTTGTAGACTTCTAAATTTTTTGTGTTGCAATAATCTTGTGAGATCTTGGGAGAACCTTGTTCTAGATTTTCTATGTTGGCTTGTTCTTATGAGTTCATGGGAAAACCCTTTTCTAGATTTTATATGCTATATTGTTCTCATGAATTCTTGGGAGAAATCATTTCTAGTTTTATGTGCTACATTGTTCTTCTACTAATTTGTTCGAAAAGGTGAAGTTAAAGACTTATTGTGAAGTGATTCAAGTAGGTTGAACATTGCTCATAAATCTATTTGAGTCTGTAAAATGGGTTTTGGGTGTATCATGTTGATTTTTGTAGCTTCAGGAAGGTATTCTCACATGGCCTTGGTGTCGTGCATGTTAGAATCTTCGTTGGCACCATATTACACTTTTGTTTCAATGAAAACACCCTTGGAATGAAGTTGGGACTTCATGGGCTTGATGATGGGCTTTGTGGGCTTGTGTTGGGGCTTCACACCCACACAAGTGATTAAACTATTCTAATTTAGTGTTGACATAAGTTAATGGATTTCACTCACCCATAAGAGTTGTATATAAAGGAGTTAAGGATGATGTGACATTTCATAAGTGTGTAGACTAGTATTGGTGATTTCAGTCTAGATATTTGGTAACCTCAGCCCAGCAATGGAGGAGGCCATGTTGGACTCAAATCTACTGTATTTTTGATGTTGTGGGCATGTACCGAATGATGAGGAGGGTTGAGTTGGATAGTAGGTGAAGGAGAGGTCAGCCACAACAATTAAGGGTTGTAGGAGGGTTCGACCAAGCTTGAGTAGGCTCTAGGAAGGCTTGGTCAGGTGCCAACGGTAGCTACGAGATGGTACAAGGGTTCGATCTTCTAGGAGGAACCTAGTCGTAGCTTGTATGAGGCTCGACCAAGATGGAACATGCCTACAGGAGGTTCAACTAGGGAGATAAGGTTGTCACAGGCCTAGGAGAGGTAGTCACTAAGCCTAGGAGGCTATCCCTGCAAGTGGAGGACTATGATTGGTTTTTTTGGAGGTCTGTGAGGCTATCCTATGGAGGTCGAAGTCTACTGGGAAAATTCTAGATATTTTTACGCAGTGTTGGGGGTTGTTACAACCACCCTAGAAACAATATTAAGGGTTGTCATTAGGGTTGTAACAAGCAGTACAAAAACAAAATTTTGAGGGAATTTTTAGGGCTATATGAG
This sequence comes from Picea mariana, assembly GCA_032191745.1. NCBI lineage: Eukaryota > Viridiplantae > Streptophyta > Pinopsida > Pinales > Pinaceae > Picea > Picea mariana. The sequence continues at coordinate 344,470 of JASDQU010099974.1, read as the reverse complement.
GGTTATTATAGGTGTTTAAAAATAAGAGAAGATGGTTGTTACAACCACTTTGTACAAAATTCTTTGGATCATACTTTGGACATCCCTTGAGGGCATATTTTGGACAACAAAGGAACGTTGGAATAATAGTAGGGTCCTAGCAGTTTGGTGACAGCTTAAGGATAGGTTTAAGGATGATGTGATAGCCTAAATAGTAAGCTAAGTTGACCAGGTTTGGGAACAAAAACTAAGGAGGGTTTCTATGGTGAATTTGTAAGTATTTATCATTTTATATTGTATGACAAAAGGACCATGTTCCATGCTACGGGAGCCCATTTTTTCTTAGCCTTGTTCTAGGTTTAAGAACAAAATATTTGCGCTTAAATTCCTTTGTACTTTGTTTGATATAATTGCTATTTTATTTTCCATTGTGCTAAGGTGTTAGGAATCTCAATGTGTTTATGTTTACTGTTCAAACTGTGTTAATTCGTGTATTATGTTGAGAACATAGATCAAACCTAAGGTGTGTGTGCACCAAGTCTGCGTGCACTCCAAAATCTAACATGGTATTAAAGCTTGGGGTTTTGAGAAGGGAAGTTGGATCGGAGTTATCTACATAGGTGACAACTCGGAGAAGGAGTTGTAGCAGTGTTGAGAAGCTAGCTCTGGCAGAGAGTTGCAATGACCGTTGCAGGTAAAAACAGGTTAGATGGTCTCTAGTTTGAGACATGGAGCAGATATTCTAGGCAAGGAGTTGTGGACTATTGCAACTTGGTGGTGTGGTGGGTTGGGAGTTTTGGTGGATTGGTGGAGAACTCAGTTCAAAGTAGTATTTTGTATGGCGGGTTTCCAACTTTGTGGATGGACTTCTAGTGGCTTGTCTTAGCTAGTTGTGATGGGTGCATCTCGGGTTCTTTGGCACAGATGAGATAGCTTCATGTGGATGGTAGTTTTATGGGATAGAGTCTTCATTGGGCCAAAGAGTTGCATGCTTGAAAATGAGTCGGCATGTGACAATATATGAGGTATTTGACCTGGGAGGATGAGGACACTTAAAAAGATGAGTTGTGGAGGTCTAGAGTTGACTAGACTTAGTGTCCATTTGCATCTTGGGATTGTTTCAGAGAGAGGACACATGTTTAGTTACAACATGTGTAGACAAAGAGAGTTGTTTGTGACCTGAGTGATGGACTTAGGTAGAAGTTCATTGTATGGTCGTGATTTGGGTAAGTGGGACACTTGCCTTGGAGGATTCCATGGTTCTTATACAGTGGGAAACATTGACACATGACAGGAGCATGAGATTTGTTTGAGATATTCACAAGAGTATGACTCAGTTATGTACGTGGATCTTGGTATGAGGACCAAGCCTGTAGTATAGGGATCTAGTACATAATTTTGGAAGAAATCAAGATATGTGTTGTGAGTGGAAAATGTGATATGGGTGTTAGGAGTGTATTCTCAGCCTCAGCGATGGAGGAGAAGGGATATTCATTTTTGTTATGAGATTAACATGTGTTGTTTAGAGGATATAGCATAGACACAACAATGGTCTTGGAGTTAGAGAGTGCAAGGTGTATAGGAAAAAGGGACGGCCTATGCAAGCCATGACCAACAATAACAGAGTGATAGTGGACAAGGAGCAGGGAGCTATGAAGGTTGTGTAGACTTAAAGAGAGCATGACCTCAGAGGGAGTCAGTGGATTCAGAGGGAGTTTAACTTCAAGGGGATTCAGGAGGCTCAGGGGGAGATTCTATCGTTCAAAAGGAGTCTACCTTCAGGTCTAGATGGGAGAGAGGCATATGCCAAGACTGTCAGGAAGGTGTCATGGTTTGAGATTTTCAGGTAGGATGCTCAGAAGAAGGAGGCTTCTAGGAGGAGGGAATATTCCAAGATGGAATCATGGCATACATTAGGATTTTCTTTGGTGACAGAGGGATCATCCAATTAGGTGGATGGAGAGTAGTTGTTGTATCAGATCCAGTGTGGGAGATAGAGTTACTTCTATGAGATATTGGAGTGGCTGAGAATACCTCCCTTGCTAAGAGGGAGTGTTGATGTTTTGTAGCTTTGGGCAGGTATTCTCACATGGCCTTGGTGTCGAGCATGTGAGAATATTTGATGGCACCAGATTAAACTTTAGTTTTGGTGAAAACTCCCTTGGAATGAAGTTTGGGCTTCATGGGCTTGAGAATGGGCTTTGTGGGCTTGTGTTGGGGCTTCACACCCACACGAGTGATTAAACTATTCTAATTTAATGTTGATATAAGTTAATGGATTTCACCCACCCTTAAGAGTTGTATATAAAGGAGTTAAAAGGATGATGTGACATTTCTTAATTGTATAGATTCTTGGTGATTTCATTCTATCTATTTGGTAACCTCAGTCTAGCTACGTAGAAGGCCATGTTGGACTTAGATTTGTTATATTTGTGCAGTTTTTGCAGGTTCCAAAGGAAGATGAGGACCGAGTTGGACAACAGGTGAAGGAGAGGCTAGACACAGTAGTTAAGGGTTGTAAGAGGGCTCAACCAGGCTTAAGGAGGCTCTAGGAAGTCTCAACTAGGTGTCAAAGGTAGCCTCAAGCTGGTACAAGGGTTTGGCCTGCTAGGATGAGCCTAGTCACAGATTGTATGAGGCTCATCCAAGATAGAGCATGCTTACAGGAGGTTCTACCTAGGGAGATATGGTTGTCGCAAGATTAAGAGAGGAAATTTTTTAGCCTAGGAGGCTAGCCCTGCTAATGGACGATTGTGGTTGGGTGTTTTGGAGGTCTGTGAGGCTGTCCTAGGGAGGTCGAAGTCTACTAGGACAATTCTAGGCATTTTTGGGCATTTTGGGGGGTTGTTACTACCTCCCTAGCAGTAGTATTGAGGATACCATTAGGGTTGTAAAAACTAGTACAACAATAGACTTTTGAGGGCTATCTGAGGGTTATTACAGATGTGTAATAGGAATAGAAGAGGGTTGTTACAACCACTTCATGCAATGAAGGAGGAGCGACGAGAGATAATGACGACACTTCATGCGATGTTTTAACTTTGCAAGTTACAACAAATGGAAATAGGACATCAAATCTGACAAAGCGCACATCGCAAGTTAGCCCATTCAATATGTGCATGTTAGAGGGAATACATGCTCATATTGCAAGGAGCAAGAGCACGACTAGGTCCAGGAAAAGGCCTCTACACTAGGCCACTATGAGTAATACAAATGCAACAGATATCTATCATGCAGCAGGAAACAAATTGACAATCACTCACAATCAAGAGGCTAAATAGACTTATGGTGTGGGTTTTGGAGAGAGGTAAGACCAAGAGAGGACCCGATCTAAACCAATTTGAATAGGCTCAAGGACAGGCTTGCAAGAAAGGTGGGAACAACAGCCATGGAGGATTTAGACCTCAAGACAACTGCAAGTGAAGGTAATTTGCTTCCCAACAAGGAGAAGCCTAGGAAGAATCAAGGTCAGGGTAGCAGACAAGGATCAACATATTTCCCCACAAGCCTCTCACAGCTAAAGCAACCATGTGAACATTGTGCCCCTGCAAACCTTCTCCTACAAAACAACAAGAATGATATATCAACCATGTGATTAATAGAAGATTTGTGAATACAATAAATAATATATTCCCTTCCTTTAAGCCAATTTATAAGAATCTGTTAGTTTGATTCAGAGGTAATATGGTGGATGTAGATGAGTGTCTTGAAACTACATGTTTCAAGTCTCAACTCAAAAGAAGGATCGACAACAAGCAATTTAGACTTAGAGTTCGAAATAGGTGATCAGAATCTGCATGTGAAGGCATAAAGATGAAAACATAAAGCACTAGCATGCCAGCAGTAAGATGTGAAGTTTGAGTTATTCAATCATGACATGCAATAGAATAAACCCTGTCACCGCATAAGATCACCAAGCACCTCAGAATCGACAAAAGTTTAAGAGATGACATGTCAACTCCATCATACAAATGTCAATAAACATAACATTTCTTTAAACAACATGAAGACATTTGCAATCATCAGATCAAAAGGAAAATTCAACACCCATCAAAGATAATCATTAATCAAGATAAAAACCCCAATTTCCTCAATTTAGGAAAAATGATAGTATTAGGTTCAAGCAGTAGAGGATTAGGCAATAGAATCAAAATTTTAGTAGGGGGGCCTTTCCTTTTTCTTTTATAAGCAAAAAAGGGGGGTTGTTGCAGCCACAACACCTAGATAACCTAACCTCTAGAAATTGTAAGACCTTCCGAGGTAGAAAAGTGACACAATAATGATTTATTGGGAAAATAAGTTCTSCTAATGTTTAAGTAGGGTTAAAAATACAAAAGGGTTGAGATCAATATTATGATTAGCTATCATGTGACCTTTGTTATTTTACCCTAATCCCAAATTTTCCCTAAACCATATTTATGATTTCTAATTACCGTTTTGTGGAAGATTGATTGGGAGTTAGTTGGAAAATATGGGGGTACCAACTTAGTGGAGAAGAGGAAATAAACTTTGTGGACTTCTAAATTTTTTTTGTTGCAATAATCTTGTGAGCTCTTGGGAGAACCTTGTTCTAGATTTTCTGTGTTGGCTTGTTCTTATGAGTTCTTGGGAAAACCCTTTTCTAGATTTTATATGCTATATTTTTCTCATGAATTCTTGGGAGACCTCATTTCTAGTTTTATGTGCTACATTGTTCTTCTACTAATTTGTTCAGAAAGGTGAAGTTAATGACCTATTGTGAAGTGATTCAAGTAGGTTGAACATTGCTCATAACTCTATCTGAGTCTGTAAAATGGGTTTTGGGTGTATCATGTTGATTTTTGTAGCTTCAGGAAGGTATTCTCACATGGCCTTGGTGTCGTGCATGTGAGAATCTTCGTTGCCACAATATTACACTTTTGTTTCAATGAAAACACCCTTGGAATGAAGTTGGGACTTCATGGGCTTGATGATGGGCTTTGTGGGCTTGTGTTGGGGCTTCACACCCACACAAGTGATTAAACTATTCTAATTTAATGTTGACATAAGTTAATGGATTTCACTCACCCATAAGAGTTGTATATAAAGGAGTTAAGGATGATGTGACATTTCATAAATGTGTAGACTAGTCTTGGTGATTTCAGTCTAGATATTTGGTAACCTCGGCCCAGTAATGGAGGAGGCCACGTTGGACTCAAATCTACTGTATTTGTGATGTTGTGGGCATGTACCGAATGATGAGGAGGGTTGAGTTGGATAGTAGGTGAAGGAGAGGTCAGCCGCAAAAATTGAGGGTTGTAGGAGGGTTCGACCAAGATTGAGTAGGCTCTAGGAAGGCTTGGTCAGGTGCCAAAGGTAGCTACGGGATGGTACAAGGGTTCGATCTTCTAGGAGGAACCTAGTTGTAGCTTGTATGAGGCTCGACCAAGATGGAACATGCCTACAGGAGGTTCAACTAGGGAGATAAGGTTGTCACGGGCCTAGGAGAGGTAGTCACTAAGCCTAGGAGGCTATCCCTACTAGTGGAGGACTATGATTGGTCTTTTTGGAGGTCTGTGAGGCTATCCTATGGAGGTCGAAGTGTTCTGGGAAAATTCTAGATATTTTTGCGCAGTGTTGGTGGTTGTTACAACCACCCTAGCAACAATATTAAGGGTTGTCATTAGGGTTGTAACAACCAGTACAAAAACAAAATTTTGAGGGAATTTTTTAGGGCTATCTGAGGGTTATTATGGGTGTTTAAAAATAAGAGAAGATGGTTGTTAAAACCACTTTGTACAAAATTATTTGGATCATACTTTGGACATCCCTTGAGTGCATATTTTGGACAACAAAGGAACGCTGGAATAATAGTAGGGTCCTAGCAGTTTGGTGACAGCTTAAGGATAGGTTTAAGGATGATGTGATAGCCTAAATAGTAAGATAAGTTGACCAGGTTTGGGAACAAAAACTAAGGAGGGTTTCTATGGTGAATTTGTAAGTATTTATCATTTTATATTGTATGACAAAAGGACCATGTTCCATGCTACGGGAGCCCATTTTTTCTTAGCCTTGTTCTAGGTTTAAGAACAAAATATTTGGTCTTAAATTCCTTTGTACTTTGTTTGATTCAATTGCTATTTTATTTTCCATTGTGCTAAGGTGTTAGGAATCTCAGTGTGTTTATGTTTAATGTTCAAACTATGTTAATTTGTGTATTATGTTGAGAACATAGATCAAACCTAAGGTGTGTGTGCACCAAGTCTGCGTGCACTCCAAAATCTAACATGGTATTATAGCTTGGGGTTTTGAGAAGGGAAGTTGGATCTGAGTTATCTACATAGGTGAATACTCGGAGAAGGAGTTGTAGCAGTGTTGAGAAGCTAACTCTGGTAGAGAGTTGCAATGACCGTTGTAGGTAGCAACAGGTTAGATGGTCTCTAGTTTGAGACATGGAGCAAATATTCTAGGCAAGGAGTTTTGGACTATTGCAACTTGGTGGTGTGGTGGGTTGGGAGGTTTGGTGGATTGGTGGAGAACTCAGTTCAAAGTAGTATTTTGTATGGTGGGTTTCCAACTTTGTGGATGGACTTCTAGTGGCTTGTCTTAGCTAGTTGTGATGGGTGCATCTCGGGTGCTTTGGCACAGATGAGATAGCTTCATGTGGATGGTAGTTTGATGGGATAGAGTCTTCATTGGGCCAAAGAGTTGCATGCTTGAAAATGAGTCGGCATGTGACAATATATGAGGTATTTGACCTGGGAGGATGAGGACACTTAAAAAGATGAGTTGTGGAGGTCTAGAGTGGACTAGACTTAATGTCCATTTGCATCTTGGGATTGTTTCAGAGAGAGGACACATGTTTAGTTACAACATGTGTAGACAAAGAGATTTTTTTGTGACCTGAGTGATGGACTTAGGTAGAAGTTCATTGTATGGTCGTGACTTGGGTAAGTAGGACACTTGCCTTGGAGGATTCCATGGTTCTTATACAGTGGGAAACATTGACACATGACAGGAGCACGAGATTTGTTTGAGATATTCACAAGAGTATGACTCAGGTATGTACGTGGATATTGGTATGAGGACCAAGCATGTAGTATAGGGATCTAGTACATAATTTTGGAAGAAGTCAAGAGATGTGTTGTGAGTGGAAAATGTGATATGGGTGTTAGGATTGTATTCTCGGCCTCAGCAATGGAGGAGAAGGGCTATGCATTTTTGTTATGAGATTAACATGTGTTGTTTAGAGGATATAGCGCAGACACAACAATGGTCTTGGAGTTAGAGAGAGAAAGGTGTATAGGAAAAAGAGACGGCCTATGAGAGCCATGACCAACAATAGCAGAGTGACAGTGGACAAGGAGCAGGGAGCTATGAAGGTTGTGTAGACTTAAAGAGAGCATGACCTCAGAGGGATTCAGTGGATTCAGAGGGAGTTTAACTTCAAGGGGAGTCAGCAGGCTCAGGGGGAGATTCAGTCGTTCAAAAGGAGTCTACCTTCAGGTCAAGATGGGAGAGAGGCATATTCCAAGACTGTCAGGAAGGTGTCATGGTTTGATATTTTCAGGTAGGATGCTCAGAAGAAGGAGGCTTCTAGGAGGAGGGAATATTCCAAGATGGAATCATGGCATACATTAGGATTTTCTTTGGTGACAGAGGGATCATCCAATTAGGTGGATTGGATAGTAGTTGTTGTATCAGATCCAGTGTGGGAGATAGAGTTACTTCTATGAGATATTGGAGTGGCTGAGAATACCTCCCTTGCTAAGAGGGAGTGTTGATGTTTTGTAGCTTTGAGCAGGTATTCTCACATGGCCTTGGTGTCGAGCATGTGAGAATATTTGATGGCACCAGATTAAACTTTAGTTTCGATGAAAACTCCCTTGGAATGAAGTTTGGGATTCATGGGCTTGAGAATGGGCTTTGTGGGCTTGTGTTGGGGCTTCACGCCCACACGAGTGATTAAACTATTCTAATTTAATTTTGTCATAAGTTAATGGATTTCACTCACCCTTAAGAGTTGTATATAAAGGAGTTAAGGATGATGTGACATTTCATAATTGTATAGATTCTTGGTGATTTCATTCTAGCTATTTGGTAACCTCAGTCTAGTTATGTAGGAGGCCATGTTGGACTCAGATTTGTTATATTTGTGAAGTTTTTGCAGGTTCCAAAGGAAGATGAGGACCGAGTTGGACAACAGGTGAAGAAGAGGCTAGCCACAGTAGTTAAGGGTTGTAAGAGGTCTCAACCAGGCTTAAGGAGGCTCTAGGAAGTCTCAACTAGGTGTCAAAGGTAGCCTCAAGTTGGTACAAGGGTTTGGCCTGCTAGGATGAGCCTAGTCACAGATTGTATGAGGCTCATCCAAGATAGAGCATGCTTATAGGAGGTTCTACCTAGGGAGATATGGTTGTCGCAATATTAAGAGAGGAGATTTTTGAGCCTAGGAGGCTAGCCCTGCTAATGGAGGATTGTGGTTGGGTGTTTTGGAGGTCTGTGAGGCTATCCTAGGGTGGTCGAAGTCTACTAGGAAAATTCTAGGCATTTTTGGGCATTTTTGGGGGTTGTTACTACCACCCTAGCAGTAGTATTGAGGATACCATTAGGGTTGTAAAACCTAGTACAACAATAGACTTTTGAGGGCTATCTGAGGGTTATTACAGATGTGTAATAGGAAGAGAAGAGGGTTGTTACAACCACTTCATGCAATGAAGGTGGAGCGATGAGAGATAATGACGACACTTCATGCGATGTTTTAAATTTGCAAGTAACAACAAATGGAAATAGGACATCAAATCAGGGAAAGCGCACATCGCAAGTTAGCCCATTCAATATGTGCATGTCAGAGGGAATACATGCTCATATTGCAAGGAGCAAGAGCATGACTAGGTCCAGGAAAAGGCCTCTACTCTAGGCCACTATGAGTAATACAAACATAACAGATATCTATCATGCATCAGGAAACAAATCGACAAGAACTCACAATCAAGAGGATAAATAGACTTATGGTGTGGGTTTTGGAGAGAGGTAAAACCAAGAGAGGACCCGATCTAAACCAATTTGAATATGCTCAAGGACAGGCTTGCGAGAAAGGTGGGAACAACAGCCATGGAGGATTTAGACCTGAAGACAACTGAAAGCGAAGGTAATTTGCTTCCCAACGAGGAGAAGCCTAGGAAGAATCAAGGTCAAGGTAGCAGATAAGGATCAACATATTTCCCCACAAGCCTCTCACGGCTGAAGCAACCATGTGAACATTGTGCCCCTACAAACCTTCTCCTACAAAACAACATGAATGATATATCAACCATGTGATTAAAAGAAGATTTGTGAATACAATAAATAATATATTCCCTTCCTTTAAGCCAATTTATAAGAATCTGTTAGTTTGATTCAGAGGTAATATGGTGGATGTAGATGAGTGTCTTGAAACTACATGTGTCAAGTCTCAACTCAAACGAAGGATCGACAACAAACAACTTAGACTTAGAGTTCGAAATAGGTGATCAGAATATGCATGTGAAGGCATAAAGATGAAAACATAAAGCACTAGCATGCCAGCAGTAAGATGCGAAGTTTGAGTTATTCAATCATGACATGCAATAGAACAAACCCTGTCACCGCATAAGATCACCAAGCACCTCAGAATCGACAAAATTTTAAGAGATGACATGTCAACTCCATCATACAAATGTCAATAAACATAACAGTTCAATAAAAAACATGAATACATTTGCAATCATCAGATCAAAAGGTCCCCGAGGTGTAGGACAGTCGGTGATGGAGTGTGTTGTTAAGCCACTCCATGATGTTAAAGTCACCGGTTCGAAACCTACGGGGACAAAAAATCCAACCATGTTAAGGGTTGGTGTGGCTCAGGCTGGGTGCGATCCCCGGGTGATTTTGACGGCTTAGATGCCCCTAAGTCGCGGTTTCTCAAGCCACAAGTTAATCGCAGGTCCTGCACAAATTAACAAACAAAAAAAAATCATCAGATCAAAAGGAAAATTCAACACCCATCAAAGATAGTCATTAATCAAGATAAAACCCCCATCTTCCTCAATGTAGGAAAAATGATAGTATTAGGTTCAAGCAGTAGAGGATTAGGCAATAGAATCAAAATTTTATTAGCAGGACCTTTCCTTTTTCTTTTATAAGCAAAAAAGGGGGGTTGTTGCAGCCACAAGACCTAGATAACCTAACCTCTAGAAATTGTAAGACCTTCCGAGGTAGAAAAGTGACACAATAATGATTTATTGGGAAAATAAGTTCTGCTAATGTTTAAGTAGGGTTAAAAATACAAAAGGGTTGAGATCAATATTATGATTAGCTATCATGTGACCTTTGTTATTTTACCCTAAT
>JASDQU010099974.1:309057-334118 GCA_032191745.1 Picea mariana | reverse complement strand
TAAGACCTTCCGAGGTAGAAAAGTGACACAATAATGATTTATTGGGAAAATAAGTTCTGCTAATGTTTAAGTAGGGTTAAAAATACAAAAGGGTTGAGATCAATATTATGATTAGCTATCATGTGACCTTTGTTATTTTACCCTAATCCCAACTTTTCCCTAAACCATATTTATGATTTCTAATTACCGTTTTGTGGAAGATTGATTGGGAGTTAGTTGGAAAATATGGGGGTACCAACTTAGTGGAGAAGAGGAAATAAACTTTGTTGACTTCTAAATTTTTTGTGTTGCAATAATCTTGTGAGCTCTTGGGAGAAACTTGTTCTAGATTTTCTGTGTTGTCTTGTTCTTATGAGTTCTTGGGAAAACCCTTTTCTAGATTTTATATGCTATATTGTTCTCATGAATTCTTGGGAGAACTCATTTCTAGTTTTATGTGCTACATTGTTCTTCTACTAATTTGTTCGGAAAGGTGAAGTTAATGACCTATTGTGAAGTGATTCAAGTAGGTTGAACATTGCTCATAACTCTATCTAAGTCTGTAAAATGGGTTTTGGGTGTATCATGTTGATTTTTGTAGCTTCAGGAAGGTATTCTCAAATGGCCTTGGTGTCGTGCATGTGAGAATCTTCGTTGGCACCATATTACACTTTTGTTTCAATGAAAACACCCTTGTAATGAAGTTGGGACTTCATGGGCTCGATGATGGGCTTTGTGTGCTTGTGTTGAGGCTTCACACCCACACAAGTGATTAAACTATTCTAATTTAATGTTGACATAAGTTAATGGATTTCACTCACCCATAAGAGTTGTATATAAAGGAGTTAAGGATGATGTGACATTTCATAAGTGTGTGGACTAGTATTGGTGATTTCAGTCTAGATATTTGGTAACCTCGGCCCAGCAATGAAGGAGGCCATGTTGGAATCAAATCTACTATATTTGTGATGTTGTGGGCATGTACCGAATGATGAGGATGGTTGAGTTGGATAGTAGGTGAAGGAGAGGTCAGCCGCAACAATTGAGGGTTGTAGGAGGGTTCGACCAAGCTTGAGTAGGCTCTAGGAAGGCTTGGTCAAGTGCCAAAGGCAGCTACGGGATGGTACAAGGGTTCGATCTTCTAGTAGGAACCTAGTTGTAGCTTGTATGAGGCTCGACCAAGATGGAACATGCCTACAGGAGGTTCAACTAGGGACATAAGGTTGTCACAGGCCTAGGAGAGGTAGTCACTAAGCCTAGGAGGCTATCCCTGCTAGTGGAGTACTATGATTGGTTTTTTTGGAGGTCTGTGAAGCTATCCTGTGGAGGTCGAAGTCTGCTGGGAAAATTCTAGATATTTTTACGCAGTGTTGGGGGTTGTTACAACCACCCTAGCAATAATATTAAGGGTTGTCATTAGGGTTGTAACAACCAGTACAAAAACAAAATTTTGAGGGAATTTTTTAGGGCTATTTGAGGGTTATTATAGGTGTTTAAAAAGAAGAGAAGATGGTTGTTACAACCACTTTGTACAAAATTATTTGGATCATACTTTGGACATTCCTTGAGGGCATATTTTGGACAACAAAGGAACGCTAGAATAATAGTAGGGTCCTAGCAGTTTGGTGACAGCTTAAGGATAGGTTTAAGGATGATGTGATAGCCTAAATAGTAAGCTAAGTTGACCAGGTTTGGGAACAAAAACTAAGGAGGGTTTCTATGGTGAATTTTTAAGTATTTATCATTTTATATTGTATGACAAAAGGACCATGTTCCATGCTACGGGAGCCCATTTTTTCTTAGCCTTGTTCTAGGTTTAAGAACAAAATATTTGCGCTTAAATTCCTTTGTACTTTGTTTGATTCAATTGCTATTTTATTTTCCATTGTGCTAAGGTGTTAGGAATCTCAGTGTGTTTATGTTTACTGTTCAAACTGTGTTAATTTGTGTATTATGTTGAGAACATAGATCAAACCTAAGGTGTGTGTGCACCAAGTCTGCGTGCACTCCAAAATCTAACATGGTATTAGAGCTTGGGGTTTTGAGAAGGGAAGTTGGATCTGAGTTATCTACATAGGTGACAACTCGGAGAAGGAGTTGTAGCAGTGTTGAGAAGCTAGCTCTGGCAGAGAGTTGCAATGACCGTTGCAGGTAGCAACAGGTTAGATGGTCTCTAGTTTGAGACATGGAGCAGATATTCTAGGCAAGGAGTTGTGGACTATTGCAACTTGGTGGTGTGGTGGGTTGGGAGTTTTGGTAGATTGGTGGAGAACTCAGTTCAAAGTAGTATTTTGTATGGCGGGTTTCCAACTTTGTGGATGGACTTCTAGTGGCTTGTCTTACCTAGTTGTGATGGGTGCATCTCGGGTGCTTTGGCACAGATGAGATAGCTTCATGTGGATGGTAGTTTGATGGGATAGAGTCTTCATTGGGCCAAAGAGTTGCATGCTTGAAAATGAGTCGGCATGTGACAATATATGAGGTATTTGACCTGGGAGGATGAGGACACTTAAAAAGATGAGTTGTGGAGGTCTAGAATGGACTAGACTTAGTGTCCACTTGCATCTTGGGATTGTTTCAGAGAGAGGACACATGTTTAGTTACAACATGTGTAGACAAAGAGAGTTTTTTGTGACCTGAGTGATGGACTTAGGTAGAATTTCATTGTATGGTCGTGACTTGGGTAAATGGGACACTTGCCTTGGAGGATTCCATGGTTCTTATAGAGTGGGAAACATTGACACATGACAGGAGCACGAGATTTGTTTGAGATATTCACAAGAGTATGACTCAGGTATGTACGTGGATCTTGGTATGAGGACCAAGCATGTAGTATAGGGATCTAGTACATAATTTTGGAAGAAGTCAAGAGATGTGTTGTGAGTGGAAAATGTGATATGGGTGTTAGGAGTGTATTCTCAGCCTCAGCGATGGAGGAGAAGGGCTATGCATTTTTGTTATGAGATTAACATGTGTTGTTTAGAGGATATAGTGCAGACACAACAATGGTCTTGGAGTTAGAGAGAGCAAGGTGTATAGGAAAAAGGGACGGCCTATGCAAGTCATGACCAACAATAGCAGAGTGACAGTGGACAAGGAGCAGGGAGCTATGAAGGTTGTGTAGGCTTAAAGAGAGCATGACCTCAGAGGGAGTCAGTGGATTCAAAGGGAGTTTAACTTCAAGGAGAGTCAGCAGGCTCAGGGGGAGATTCAATCATTCAAAAGGAGTCTACCTTCAGGTCTAGATGGGAGAGAGGCATATTCCAAGACTGTCAGGAAGGTGTCATGGTTTGATATTTTCAGGTAGGATGCTCAGAAGAAGGAGGCTTCTAGGAGCAGGGAATATTCCAAGATGGAATCATGGCATACATTAGGATTTTCTTTGGTGATAGAGGGATCATCCAATTATGTGGATGGAGAGTATTTGTTGTATCAGATCCAGTGTGGGAGATAGAGTTACTTCTATGAGATATTGGAGTGGCTGAGAATACCTCCCTTGCTAAGAGGGAGTGTTGATGTTTTGTAGCTTTGAGCAGGTATTCTCACATGGACTTGGTGTCGAGCATGTGAGAATATTTGATGGCACCAGATTAAACTTTAGTTTCGGTGAAAACTCCCTTGGAATGAAGTTTGGGCTTCATGGGCTTGAGAATGGGCTTTGTGGGCTTGTTATGGGGCTTCACACCCACACGAGTGATTAAACTATTCTAATTTAATGTTGACATAAGTTAATGGATTTCACTCACCCTTAAGAGTTTTATATAAAGGAGTTAAGGATGATGTGACATTTCATAATTGTATAGATTCTTGGTAATTTCATTCTAGCTATTTGGTAACCTCAGTCTAGCTATGTAGTAGGCCATCTTGGACTCAGATTTGTTATATTTGTGAAGTTTTTGCAGGTTCCAAAGGAAGATGAGGACTGAGTTGGACAACAAGTGAAGGAGAGGCTAGCCACAGTAGTTAAGGGTTGTAAGAGGGCTCAACCAGGCTTAAGGAGGCTCTAGAAAGTCTCAACTAGGTGTCAAAGGTAGCCTCAATATGGTACAAGGGTTTGGCCTGCTAGGAGGAGCCTAGTCACAGATTGTATGAGGCTCATCCAAGATAGAGCATGCTTACAGGATGTTCTACCTAGGGAGATATGGTTGTCGCAAGATTAAGAGAGGAAATTTTTGAGCCTAGGAGGCTAGCCCTGCTAATGGAGGATTGTGGTTGGGTGTTTTGGAGGTCTATGAGGCTGTCCTAGGGAGGTCGAAGTCTACTAGGAAAATTCTAGGCATTTTTGGGCATTTTGGACGGTTGTTACTACCACCCTAGCAGTAGTATTGAGGATACCATTAGGGTTGTAAAAACTAGTACAACAATAGACTTTTGAGGGCTATCTGAGGGTTATTACAGATGTGTAATAGGAAGAGAAGAGGGTTGTTACAACCACTTTGTAAAATAGTCTTTGGATCAGGATTTGGATAGCCCTTGAGGGAATATTTTGGATGACAAAGGAAGGATGGAACAGTAGCAGGGTCCTGGAATTTTGGTGACAACTTGAGGACAAGTTTAGGGCTAATGTGACGGCGTAAACAGTCAGCTAAGTTGACCAGGTTTGGGAACATAAACGGAGGGTTTCTATAATGAATTTGTAAGTACTTGTCATTTTCTATTGTATGAGAAAAGGGTCATGTTCCCTAGTATGGGAGCTCATTTGTTTTGAGCATTCTTGTGGGTTTAATAACAAGATATTTGGGCTTAAATTCTTGTGTATTGTGTTTGATTCAATTGTTGGTTTATTTTTCGTTGTGTTAAGGTGTTAGGAATCTCAGTGTGTTTATGTTTACAATTTAAACTGTTTTAATTTGTGTATTTTGTTGAGAACGTAGACCAAACCTGAGGTGCATGTGCACCAATTCTGGGTGCACTCTGAAATCTAACATATTGGACCTTACAAGAGGTACTAAAGCCACTGTGCTAATATATTTTAAATAATTCCACTCACTACAACAAAATAGAGCATCAACATCGAGTTTAACACTGAATCATAGTGCATTTATTTCAAGTTGGAGCATTTTCCCAGTGTAGAACTCAATGTTAAAATTGTTCTTCATATTTAGTGTTAGGTTTAATGCTAACTTTAACATCAAAATTAGTGTTGAATTTAGCATTAACTATCTGTAAATTATTATGGAAATAAAAATAGAAAATGGTAAAAAATGAAAAATGGTAAGGGAATGACAAGATTTGAACCTAGATCACTTGTCAAAAGGTATGAGCTCTACTTGAGATACATTCCCACAAAACATTTCCACTAAAAGTGCATATCTATATTGAAACTAAACTAACCTAGGGAAAACTAAAATCTACAGAAACAAAAACTGAAAATGGTAAAAAAATGAAAAACCTAAATGGAAAATGATATGAGAATGCTAGGATGTAAACTCAGATCACTCACCAAAAGGAAATAAATCTACTTTAGTTACATTCCCACCAAAATATACCATTAAAAGTGTAGAGTTGAATTGAAATTAGCCTAACCTATGCATGCAAATAAGTGAATAATGCATATCCTAGATAAATGTTAGTGTTTAATGCTAAATAAAAAGTAAGTAATGAGAGATAGATGGATGTTGGGATTTGAACCTATATATCCTTAAAAGAATTCAAGGGCCTTCATTAGACCACACACATGAACTAGATCTACACATTGAATAGAACCCCCAAAAAGCCATTTTTTTCTTCTTTCTCCATTGAAACTGCAACAACAAAACACCATAAGCATTAGAAAATCAATAAAGAAAAATCAAATTAGAAGAGGACAGAAGGAGGATAAGGAAATGGAGAAGCCATTACTTTCCTCTTGAAGGTTTCTCCATGAAACTATAGTGTCCATGCATGAAACTCTAAACCTGCAACAACCAAAAATCAATAAACATTAATGAATCAAAAAGGTAAAAGAAAAGTAAAATAGGAAGAAAGGAGGAGAAGGGAAGGGAGAATCCATTACCTTCATCATGGAGGTTCCTCCATGAAACCTTAGCCTCCATGCATGAAACCCTGAACCTACAATAACAAAACAACAATAAACATTAGAAAATCAATAAATGAAAAACAAAGTAAAAAAAGAAGGAAGGAGGAAAAGGGAAGGGAGAATCCATTACCTTCTTCATGGAGTTTCCTCTAAAAATGAAACCATAGCCTCAATGAATATGAAACCCAAGAGAGGGAACCCTAAGGAAGAAAGGAGGAGAAGATATAAGAGGGAGAAGCAATGACAAAAGAATGAGAGAGTGGGGGATTTTATGATGGAAAACAAGATATTTTAATTAAAATAACATAAATATCATCACACTCATTATTTTTGAAAATTTCCCCTTGCTTTGATTTAATTACTCAAGAAACCAGTGCTAAATCCAACGCTAAACTTGGTGCTAAACCCAATACTAAAGTCACTGCTAAATCTAGCATAAGAAACACTAAGTTTATTTCCAACTTGTGAAATAGTTCCAAGTTTTCATCAAAACTACAAAAAAGATCACTAAAAAAGAAAATGGAAGTAAAAAAGGAGGATCAAAAGGATGTTAATGACATAATTTGTTGTAATGATCGTTGGAGGTGTTGTAGTATAGAAGTTGAAATGGGTAGAGTTATTGCACATCAAATATGTGCATGGAAGTGTTTCATGTGTTAGAGGCCTCTTCACATAGTATCTTGTAAATGATTGAATACTTTACAATTACTAATTGGATTCTTATGTAGAGTTTACTTGAGTTGATCCCTAGGTGAGTGAGCCACTGCATATCCCCATTGAGATGTGGCCCTGCAAAGGGGGCATCAACTATTATCTTGGTTATTTCATTTGGTTGGGAGGAAAGACATCCTTACAATGTGGTTGCAGTTTCTATTGGATTTTGAAGACTATTTTGTAGGTTCAGTTTGTTGGACATCCTCAAGGTGAATTGAAATAGATAATTTGTATATGTTTTTGTTTATTTTATGCTCCTTAAAGTTGAAACTTGTTTTAATAAATGTAAAAAACATTTGTCTTGTTAAATGTTGTTATTTTTTAGTTAAGGAAGGGAATTCCTTGAAGTGATAACCCACCTAGATTTCTCATGCTAGTTTGGGATATTACACTAAGACTTTGGATCTATAAAGCGATAATTGATAATGAATTACTTAGAGGTGTTGGAGGTGAGGGAAATCATAAGCATTCTTGGGGGAGGAGAGTGAAGCGTAACAATATTCAAAATGGAACAACTTTAGCAATAATAAATAATAAACTAAAATAAATAAGAGAAAGAAAGAAAGGGTTGGGGGGACCTGCACACCCAATAATTGGAATGCTCCTACAATTCCTAAAATATGGAGGAAGACATTTGCATGCAAAATGATATTCATATAAGTAAAAAGTTTGATTGATTTATAATAAGATCATATTACAAGTGAGAGGGGAGACCCCTTTTAATACAACTCTCATAATAACACCTCTCCACTAACATTGTGGTGAGTCATTAATGCATATGACTAACACATAACTACTAACTTAGTGATGACTCATTACACATTTCAACTAACTTAGTGACAGGGTATGAATGAGCTTACAAACAAAATAACACATGCACAAAACATGCACATAACTACTAACTTAGTGATGACTCATTACACATTTCAACTAACTTAGTGACAGGGTATGAATGAGCTTACAAACAATATAACACATGCACAAAACATGTTGTGTATAGGTACAAAAAATGGGCTCTCTCTTTAATAGAATTTGTCCCCAAAGTTATTTCTAAACCTATTATTAATCATTTTTTTCAATGCTTATATAATAAAAATAGCTCTGTTTATAAAAAAAAAAACTAGTCTTTATTAATATGTTGGGTTATTAATAGACCATGGAACCCAATAACTAACAAATATAATAATAACATGCACTACATCCATAACTCTTCTTATCATTGGTTGTGTTAGGGAAAAAACATGCTCTTCCCTCCTAAAATGCTTAGAGCTCAAGGAAAAGAGAAGAAGTAGATAAAATTGCAACTGATATCCAAAGTCATTATCTTGAAGCTTCAACATTAAGATAGAGTCATACACAATAGCCTATTGATTTGGCATCATTGCATTCACCCCTTATTGGTTCCTATATCCTCAAAGACATGGTATAAATTGACTTAATTGGTAATGATTGAGAATTGTTGCATGGGATCCCAAGACCTATTAATGGTGTTATCATTTTGTTGATCTTCATGGTGATCTTCTACTAAAGAGGACCATATAATAATGATTGTTTCCTTGACATGTTCCATGAGAAGAGGCTCATAATTAGACAATTTTTGCTTCATCAAGTTCAAGGATTGTATCCCCTTGTAAGCCCCCTTCAAAAGGAGATTACTTTTTTTCACATTAGGAGATTCATTAGGGAGAGAAAGAGATCCTTGGAAGAGAAGTTGAGAGAACATTTTACCCCCTTCTAAGTCTTTGTCGCACATGCGCACGTGTTTAACCAAAACTGGAAAATATTATATTAAAAACAATGTAGCATAACTAACAACAAGCATACAAGTAGTATTATTATAGAGTTTTAGGAAAATTTGAAAACTCTCACAAGCCACATAAGAGAGTTTGCAATTGTCTATAATTATTAAATCCCATTTTTTCTTACAAGTAAATTGCTTAATAAAAACACCTATTATTCTAATTACTTTGAAAAACATAAGGATTAGTATAATACAGGATGGTTATTGGCCTCCTTTTTACCTACATTGGAGGGAAGAGAATGTTGTTGTTTGATTTCCATGTCCTCTTTCATTTGGTACACTATCTCCTCTTCTTTGTAGTCTACTTGAACATAGTTGATTGACATCCTTTGGTTTGAGGATATGGAGTGAGAGTCTTTGTTAATATTGATAACAAGGTTCTTAAGAATACTACACTCTGCTTACAGACCATCTAATTTATGCATTTGTTGGACCAAGAGATTCATAATTTTCACATTTTGTATAGCACATTGATGTTCATTTTCATGGACCTTGGAGGTCACCAAAAATATGGAGGTTCTATTGCACTAAATAGACTCTTCATGCCTTCAAAGAGTTCTCTGAACCTCTTGGATGTCCCTGTGATCCATAATTTTTTAATCCATAACAAAAATAGTTAAGGGTAGTAGGTTCAAATTGGAACCAAACTAATTAGAGCTAATTTCGGCACATAGAGAAGGTTCTATACTCCACAAGCTTATAAGCAAAATCAAAACACTACACTTCTAGAGATTTCTATAACCTTGACTGAGGATTCCAACAGAGACAATCCCAAGGATAACCAGAATGGCATATCATAGAGATTTAAAAACCCATGCATAGAGTTAAATTTTTTTATTGCTAATGGTATACAAGGAGCTAAAGGAATGGACACGACCAAAGAATAGAGGAAGGGTAAAACATTGCATGATTTTCATTTTTTTTCTGATCCAAAACCAGAACCTAAAGACAAGTTTTAGATATCAAAATCCCAGTGCAATCCAACAACCAAAGAACTCTAGAAATTATCCATTGAATACACTCAAAAGTTGAAACCCATGAACCAAATTCCTAATAAATAATCCAAAGAAAAAATGAATCTCTTATCAGGTGGGTTCGAGTTTGATTGAATATCCCATAGCCGCATTGAAATCCAACCTAGGATTGATCCATTGTCCCACCTCACAAATGAGAAACCACAAATAAGGATTCAATATACATGATGCCGATTAATTTTTGCATGCAAATGAGATGGGGTTGTGTCCTTTCATATCCCCTCACTACACTTGAAGACTGATATGAGAGATGTTGGAGCATGCCTTGATTAATGGAGATGCAACGTGGCTTGAATTCAAATATCTTGAAAACTTAGGGGATGTGACAAATACATCTTCCCCCTTTTTTGCATGACCCCTTGAATAAGAGAAGTGACTTCATTGGATAACAAATAAGCATGAGAGTTATGATTTTTAAGATCCTCTTTCTAAACCGATGATTATACGTAACTAATTGTGTTAATGATTTCCAAGGCATGGCATATAAATATTGTAATTGTATTTTGTTGGATTTAAATTCCAACTAGTTGACTGTGGGATGAAGCCTTAAAAGTATTTCCCATGATACCACTAGAGGAAAGAATGAGGGAACCTATTNAAATATTCATATTATTTCCCTTAGCCATGATTTCAAGACAAGTTAGTTAATGCGAAGGGGTCGGTAGTGAACAACCAACCACCCCCGTGACTACAGGTATGGGAAATATGGACAGGACAACAAAATTTTCCAGCCAGAGGTACAACAGAGTACCAATTATGTAGCCCATATTGACCCCATGAGTTCCTTCTGATAGAAGGAAGAGGACATGTCGAGAACCTTCATGTGCGGAGCATGTAAGAGAAGAATGCACACATGCAGATGATGAGAAAAATGGAGAGCAGACATGATCAGATTTGGGGGGTGTTGAGAAGAAGAATGGTATTCTCTTACCAAAAATTACTCTAAGAACCTAAGACATATTTCCCTGGGTGGTATGAAGTGTTTGAGCACGTAGAGCCTATGGTTGGGTGGAGAGAGAACACCCACATTCAGTTGGATGGTTATCTTATTCAATGAACATATAAGTATTGGTATGCTCTGTGTGTAGAGTAAAAGGAATGAATTATGCCTGTAGTTGTATTCATGATGTGTGTATCTGTAAATGATCTGAATATTTGTTTCACTACAAGATTTGTGTTGAAGTAATGGTGGGATTAAATGGAAGGATGGTGCTCAAGTGTATCTATACCTTAAAGGTTTAAGTCTATAGATTGTATGGATATTTCATTGCAAGTGTTTGTGTTGATGTAAATGTGAGAATATCAGAAATTTTACATGTTTGGTACCCTTGAGCATAAAGAACTTTAAATACGTTTTTGATAGATTAAACGTTCTAGAGGGATGTTGGCTATGAACTAGGCGGGGTAATGATAGGGTGTAACTCTATGAAGACTAAAAGCCTCTGAATGGGGAACTTGTAAGATATATATTTCCTTTGGAAGGACAATGGCAGGAGTGCCCTAGAGTCTAGGAAGGTCTTGACATAATTGGAGAGTCTTATCCCTATGAAATTCCTCACCTTAAAAAGGAAATTTTGTAGGATACGTAAGTCTTCGTTCTAAGAGATGAAGAGAGGATTGCCTTAGCCCATTTTCTGAGTAAGGTGAAGGCCTAGAAAGACCTTAGAAAATACTTGAGAGAATTATTGAAATGAACAAGTCCAATTTCAGATTTTTGACATATAGAACCATGTGTTTTTCTTCAGGAAGATCGCCACCGTCGATTCAGCACAATGATTTGACCCTGACCATCGGTCAGGGAATGAATTATCAGAACATTCCAAGTGCAAGGTTGCACAGGGACTCCGATGAGTAGATCTCTAAGCCAATATGAGTCATTGGATCCATTGAAGAAAGTTCTTGATGAATAATGGACCATTGATGTCGGTCATAAGTTGTTTGGGTCGTGGTCAAAGGAGTTTTAAAGCGCAAGAATGCATTGGAGCTACGATGAGGGGAAATCTGAGTTAACGACGATTGTTGAATTTTTAGGGAATCAGAGGCTGGGAAATCATGACCATTGATGGTACTATAATATTGTTGAAGGCTAAGCTATCAGAGTGTCTAAGTGAAAGGTCTCACTAGGGCTCTGAAGAGGGAGGCTCTAAATCAACAAGTGTCATCGATTTATCGAAGCATGAGCCAAAGAAAACTGTGACCATTGATGTCGGTTCTCAACCTATTGGAAGGTCAGGTTATCGAAGTGACAATGTGTCTAGAGGGTGACGCGTTTCAGTCTATAACTTGTAGAAAGGATCAAGGTTGATTCCCTGTCAATTTCAGGTCTGGTGATACTTTCCTTAATTTCTAGCCCTCATATCTATAGGTTGAGAGATATCAACCGTTCATCGGAGGGGTGTTGGTTGGAGTGAAGTGGTATTATGGAATGGGATGCACTTCGAAGGGAGGAAATTTGAAATATAATTAGACTCATCAATCGAGGATTGGGTAAGAGGCCTTAGCCATAGATATTTGTATACACTTAAGAGGGAGTTTAGCATCCATTTTCCTAGTAGGGAAAGGTTCTGAGTTTTCCTTGTAATATTGGAGTGGAGGATGATGATGTCACCAAACTAATGCATAGTGGACAAGTGTCAGTACCTGTTAGATGAGCCAAGTGCTCATTGATGATGTGTACACCACATCACTCCACGAGGAAGTTCCACATGTCATGGTGAATTGGAATTTTGAGAGAGAGGTTAGTGATGCAGCATGAGTGCCACGTGTCATGGTAGGTGGAAAGTATATAGTGGAAACAATAATCAAGGTGGCAAGTGAGTGGACAGATCTCCATCGTTGATCAGAGGTTACTTACATCATGATGTATGAGTATGGGGTTACTAGGGGACTCCAACAGAAGGACTCTGAGAGGTGATCTGGGTTGCAAATCTATGAATAGGAGAGATTCAATATCAGTCGTGGATCGTCGTGGGTTCCACCTATTTTCTTAACATGAGAATGAGAATGAGATATTTAACCGCTGTGTGAGTTAGAAACTCTGAAGTGATCAGGGTCGTTGATTTCCCAACTCTAAGGACTATCATATATGTCAGTGTGTGCATTGATCAGAGTGTGCCAGTAGGAGTGAAATGTGGCTCTAATAGAGAAATATCTGATGGAAAAGGAATGAACGCAATGAATCTGAGTCATTGATTCAGAGGGTCCGATGGGCTGGGTGGCAGGTGACACTTCAATTCTTCATAATATGGCGCAAGTGACAGGGATCCACATGGATGCAATGTGGTAGTGAGGTGGATTTTGATCAATGAAGGCCTAAGGAACTTTAGAAGGCCATAACTTATGATCCAAAGCTCGTTTTTTAGTATGGTGGAAGTCATTGGAAAGCTCTTGAGGAGAAGAAGATGATGGTTCCCTCGAGAAGAGGATTTGAGGTGGTTGAAGAAAAGTGAAATTTTAATACCCCATCCCTTAAAAAGGTACTTAGGGGATTAGGTGTATTACAAAATGGTATTAGAGAAGAGTTCAAACACTAGGCCTAAATGGGCCACAAATCAGTCATAGGACTGGTATATTAATGCTAAGATGAGCATGTTGGAAAGAGTTTCTTTGCATTAAAATTTTATTTATTACATACACAAGTTACTTGATAAGAAGGACTACAAATTGAAATCTTGTTTTGGGATTTATTGCAATAGAAGAATTGTTGTCGCTTGATGGATTGATAGTTTATACTACAGGAGAGGGAATAAGTTGAAAGCCTTAACAGTTGAACTTGAAAGTGAATGACTAAAAATGGAAGAATTTTGTTAAAGGTTGTTTAAGTTCAAAGAATGAATGAGCTGGTTGTTGTAATGATGGGCTATTGGAGCCCTGGAAATTATAATTGCTTATTAAATAAAAGACTAAACCATGTACATGTAATTCCTCATGATCAGAGGGATGATGGAAAATTGTAAGGTTAGTTACTTGACCTATAATGATTGGAACCTGTAGCTAGGATAACATGTTTAAGAAAAATAAAGAGGATTCCTTTGGACTATTGATAGTCCTCATAAAAGAAGTGAGGTGATATGGGAATATGAGCAAGTTTATGAGCTCATGGTTGTACTAAGGAAAAATGTATATACCTATTGATATGAAGGAATGTCTATGCATATGAATGCAAAAGGAAGATAGTTGGAATACATCTATACTATAGGCATGGGTAAAATGCTTGGTGCACAAGGAGATTTTGTAATGCATATGGTCATGAATGAGCATGAATATAACTTGCTTATAGACTTGCAATAGTTTCTTATTGGTTGTGAGATATAGGGTTTTCGTGAATCATTTTGGACAATGATGATATGATAATAGTATAAAAGTTAATAGTATGAATAAGAATGTTGATGATGTTATTAGTTATATCCTTTTGCAGATAAGGAAAACAATCGGTAAAATCGTTGACCCAAAATCTGGTAAAAGAGAATGCTTAGGAATTCCTAGGAGATCACTAAATTAGTTAACATTTAGAGAAGGATGGTGTCCATATGGGTATGGCTAAGTAAGATCAAGTAATAGTGAGAGGGAATTTATGAAAGGATTTCTTTAATAATTTTTTGTTGACCAGAAGTGATTTTAGGCATGAAGAGAGATGGAGATTGGAATTTTATAGCCCAGGGTAATGTTGTAATTACCTATTTGTATTTTTTCTGAATTGTGGAATATTTTTATAATAGATGGGAAAGAGTGATCTCTTGCTAGTTTTTTCCATGTAAAGGGGGAAACATAATTATAATTATTTTTGTGAAGGTTGTCCATGAGAATGAATGTAAGTTCTCCTTAGAGGAGGACCGATATAAAAATTAAAAAAATACCAATGTGTATGAATAACGCGAAAGAAGGTGCAAGCAATGGACCTACATGTTGATGTCCATATATGTATATATGTATGTACTAAGCGCATGGTATGGATACTTGAATAATTGAGGTGTGAGGCAATATTTGTACCTACCTAGATTGGAAATGTCATGGATGTGTGACTGGCTCTATTTTGAAGAATCATGGTTGTTTTGTTTTGAATATTAGCTTGAGGAGGGTGTACTCCATTACTCGGAAAAAGATGGTGTGAATTGTTGGAGTAAAAAAGCAAGAATGTTCTGATGTAATGGGATATAATGCTCTACTGATATAAAAAGAAGGAAATATTCTTTTTCCTTTGAGGATTACATGATAATGATTGTGAACCATCATGAGTTGAAGGATTTTTAAATAAATATTCATATGAAATTATAGAGTGTGCCTATGGTGGACACACTATATGCTGAGGCACGTGGTTAAGTGCAGAAAAGCACAGTTTGAAAGTAAGATGATAACATAAAAATACATGTTTGAATGTGAAATTGGAATGCATAATAAGAATGCATGTTTATATTCCTTATAGAATATTGGGTAAACTTCTAAAATGATAAATCTAATACTAGCTCATGGGTTGTGATGATTTCAGGTGATGATAGAAACGCAACGAGGAAGTTGCATGTTGAGACAGTACCATATGGAGGAACTAAGTGGGGACTCTACTATGAGAAAATAGCCATGTAATCTAGTGATTGTTGGAAACTTGATAGTAGGATGAAGCCTAAGTGTATAAAAATCATGGATTACTTTTAAATAATGCATGTTCAAATGAAGGACAACCATTTTGATTTCCATTTAAGATAAAGGTACATGGATGTACTGTATTGAATATGAAGTTGCAAGCTAACTTTGATCTGTTAGTATGTTGATCTCATTAAAGGGAGGAGAGCTCTCGGAATGAGGACATGTCAAGATAAACTTGACCGAGAACTGCTCAAGGAAAGGGAACAACCAAGTCCCCAAAAGGGGTAGAGTACAGATAATGTAGAGAAAAGGGGAATACTCTTCTCACTTAAAATTTCTGAAAATTGGTTTGGCATAGTTATATGCCTTTGAGCAGTTTGTGTAGACCAACCAAATTTAGAGCATGTGGTTGCACGAGTAGCCCGTTTTATGTCATGTTATAAACATGGCAAGAAATTTGAAGGGAGAACTAAACCATGCTAAGAACTCAACTTATACAAAGGAGTTAAAAAGGGGAGAACATCTTAGCTCTTTTATTGATTAATGTTTGTGTTTCCTTAGGATGAGGAATTGAAGTGATGGTTGTGTAGATGTTTTCGGTAAACAATTTTGATGGTTGTATAACAACATACATCTGAAATACTTTCTTTATGTTTTCATCTAGTGAACACATTGAGGAATAATGCAATATAGTGTAACAAGATATGCTAGGACATATATGAAAACATTTTTCTAATCCCAAAAAGTGTTGGAATGCTCATATTTCATTTTTACCTAACAACTTATAAAAATGTGATTTTATTTTCTTTGTGTAGGAAAATTGGAGTTTTTGAGTATATAAATTCCAATGGTGAATAACCTCTGGCTGAGGTAAATGCAATAAGGCTCTTGTTGATTAACAAAGGAACCTATGAGTTCCTTGAAGAACCATTGATGAGGTAAACTCAAAAGTTTGTTGGCAGTCAGGAAGGTATAAATTTATCATGCTTTGTGGCATGAGGTTTGAGGAGAGATTGGGTAAGGTCCCTGTCAAAATAATTTATACTTTAATAATTAAAATTTAATGTTAATTGTTTGTTGTGTGTCATTGGCACCCAATATTGGTATGATTCAGGAAAAAGAGAACCTGAATAAAAGAGGGAATAACCTCTGGTAGTCAAGGATGGTTACAATCCTTGCATGATAATTCATGAAGAAATGTGTCATGAATGCATAGACCAATCAGGAATGATTGAAAACAAGAGTTCTCATAAGAAACACGTTGATTGAATACATTCATGTGAGATTGTAATTTCATACTATGTTATCTTGATTTGAGGTTAAGGTCAATTGTGGTAGGAAGTATACTCCTACTGTAAGGATGAATTTTAATAAAGAAATCATATGGAAAGAGGTTGGGTGAGTTCCAAAACACCAAGAAAAAGTGTCTAATATGAAACATGGTACTCTGAAATCAATGCAAGGGTGCATTGGGTGTGAAAGTGGCCATGGACAGTGGCACATTGAATAGATTCAATTAATGTTTGATTTCATTTGGAAAATTTTGGATGTTGATATGATGCATGTGTGAGGAAGGATATTTCCATTTTCATTATATCATTGAATAGATAAAAGTGATTGATTGATAGTATGCACAATTATGAAATCATTTAGAATCCACTACAAGAGTGCAGTGAATATGTATATGCATGAGAACTAACAATTTGTTTGGTTGTGTGAAGAATGAATTGTGGGAAGAAGGGTCTTGGATATGGAATTATTGTAAGCCCATGAGGAAGACCAATTCATGTTAGTTGTAAAAGATCCAAACTACCCAGGGAAAGAAGTCTCGGGCTTGTGGAATCTAGTTCATGTATGGAACAGATATGAAAATGGAAAAATGAAATGGAAACATGTGGTTAGAAGATCTCAAAAAAATTATTGATTGAAATTGATGATGATATCTCACGAAACTCACTGTATGCATGGGATACATGTGATATTACAGATATGTCCTGAAGGGATAAATGATGACTATCAAGCTGGAAATAATGGAAAAAGAATATTATTGGGTTGTGGTAACACAGGTCAGAGAGATGCCTCAACATAGCAAGCTTGGGGGACACCTCAGCTGTAAGACTCGATGAATTCTCTGAAACTCTTCTCGAGTGAGAAAGACTTAGAAGGAAAGATGTATCGATCGAGGGAATGTCTAACAGAAAAGGGGATGTCTGAGCCTGAGCCTAGAAGGTGAGTGACCACAAGGAAGATGAATCATGAGACTTCGATAACTCTTGATTTCTAATGATTCAGGATTGTGATCCCAATATGTCAAGAGGAAAATAGTGAGCCGAGTAAATGTGACAACCATATGGATGCAGATCCATGAACTGCATTGATAAGTACTGTGCTGATATGTAAATTTTCCTCCTGACTCATGAACAACAATAAAATGTTTTTGCGCAAAATTNATATATGCAGCCTGCGTACTATCTTCAAAAGTGTGATTTTGAGAAGCTGATAAGTGTAACTTTCTTCATGAAAATGATCTTAAAGAAGAGTTAGATCTTCCATCACCATGTCATTATCATGTCATCATCTCGATAACCAAAAATGTGGATAACAGGTATGATTCAGGAAAAAGAGAACCTGAATAAAAGAGGGAATAACCTCTGGTAGTCAAGGATGGTTACAATCCTTGCATGATAATTCATGAAGAAATGTGTCATGAATGCATAGAACAATCAGGAATTATTGAGAACAAGATTTCTCATAAGCAACACATTGATTGAATACATTCATGTGAGATTGTAACTTCATACTATGTTATGTTGATTTGAGGTTAAGGTCAATTGTGGTAGGAAGTATACTCCTACTGTAAGGATGAATTTTAATGAAGAAATCATGTGGAAAGAGGTTGGATGAGTTCCAAAACACCAAGAAAAAGTGTCTAATATGAAACATGGTACTCTGAAATCAATGCAAGGGTGCATTGGGTGTGAAAGTGTCCATGGACAGTGGCACATTGAATAGATTCAATTAATGTTTGATTTCATTTGGAAAATTTTGGATGTTGATATGATGCGTGTGCGAGGAAGGATATTTCCATTTTAATTATATCATTGAATAGATAAAAGTGATTGATTGATAGTATGCACAATTATGAAATCATTTAGAATCCACTACAAGAGTGCAGTGAATATGTATATGCATGAGAACTAACAATTTGTTTGGTTGTGTGAAGAACGAATTGTGGGAAGAAGGGTCTTGGATATGGAATTATTGTAAGCCCATGAGGAAGACCAATGCATGTTGGTTGTAAAAGAGCCAAAATGCCCAGGGAAAGAAGTCTCGGGATTGTGGAATCTAGTTCATGTATGGAGTAGATATGAAAATGAAAACCTGTGGTTAGAATATTTCAAAAAAATTATTGATTGAAATTGATGATGATATCTCACGAAACTCACTATACTCATGGGATACATGTGATATTACAGATATGTCCTGAAGGGATAGATGATGACTATCAAGCTGGAAAGAATGGAAAAAGGATATTATTGGGTTGTGGTAACACGGGTCAGAGGGATGCCTCAACATAGCAAGCTTGGGGGACACCTCAACTGTAAGACTCGATGAAGTCTCTGAAACTCTTCTCGGGTGAGAAAGACTTAGAAGGAAATATGTATCGATCAAGGGAATGTCTAACAGAAAGAGGATGTCTGAGCCTGAGCCTGGAAGGTGAGTGACCGCAAGGAAGATGAATCATGAGACTTTGATAACTCTTGATTTCTAATGATTTGGGATTGTGATCCCAATATGTCAAGAGGAAAATAGTGAGCCGAGTAAATGTGACAACCATATGGATGTAGATCCATGAACTGCACTGATAAGTACTGTGCTGATATGTAAATTTTCCTCCTGACTCATGAACAACAATAAAATGTTTTTTCACAAAATTAGGATTAATATGCTTGTTGTTTGAAATTGTTGAAGACATGTTCTGACAAATCCAAAGTCTGAGTGAAGACTAGGCTGTGAGGAAAAAGAAGATAATTCTAAGGTAGTTGAAAGATAAAGGCATGGCAAGTGTTGTTGAGAAGAACATTGAGGACAATGTTCCTTTTGAAGGGGGAGGGGATTGTAATACCCCCTTTCTAAACCCATGATTATATGTAATTAACTATGTTAATGATTTCCAAACCATGGCATACAAATATTGTAATTGTATTTCATTTGATTGAAATTACAACTAGATGACTATGGGATGAAACCCTAAAAGTATCGACCATGATATGTTAGGGTCCTAACCCGCACATAGGTAGAACAATATATTAGGATGTAATAAAGGTCAATATTAATAAGGCATTTCAATAAAATAGAATAAGGCAGATGTAATAAGACCTAATAGAAGCTTCCGCTTTTACAAGGATCTTCCTCTAGATACTTATTTTAATAGACATATATAGTATAAATAGGAGTCGAGGGTATGAGAAACCTAGCTTGGATATTATTGTAATAGAGCTCTGCTCAACTGGAGGTTTCCCCCTCGAAGAGGCCCATGAACATTGCTTTCAAATTCAAAGTGTTATTTCTGTTATTATTCTCATATCATTTCAGTGCTATTGTGGTGAATGTTCTGGTTATATTATTGTTACTCTACCATTTCTAGCATTTTATTTCTATTATGCATACATTTTATATCTGCTATATTCCAAGTGGTATCAGAGCACTTTCCTCGGTAGAAAGTGTGGGTTAATTTTTTTTCAAGGTAGAGACGTGTTCCGGTGTCTTTAGGCCACAGAGATCTATCATTTCGTGCATAAACCCACGGTTGAGGGATTCATACATGCAAGAAATACAAGTGGTACTTAAGTGCACATCTGTTGGCCACCCTTGTAACCCTTGTTGGTACCCCTTTGAGTGGTAGCACATTAGACAACACCTGTGTACAGATCGGCCTAGATTACCTGAATCCCTCTTTAGATAAATTGATCGATCGCCTGACTTCTATAGTGTCACCGAGAACAACACTCGGGAAGATACTCTCTAGTACATGGGTAGTCGGGTAGTATGGCTAAGGGTATGGTCTATCGTCCTTAGTTAGTGCCCTGAGATATTGGGCCGAGTACTACTATTGGACCCCGCACGTATATCATAGAGCTATAGCACAGGGCAAACCCTTGTCTGTAGAACCCTTGAATACCTAACCCTTGGGGACAAAAACATAAACAAATTAAAACAGACAAGATCTATTGCTTCACAATTATGTTCAGGTTGCCAAGTAAATACACATTTCTTTCTGGTTAAGCATTTTGGCATTTCCTCTCTATAGTATTCTTCAGGCCAGAGTGTAACTCCGCAGGTGTAAAAAAAAAAAAAACTAGAAATTTTTTCACCATTATTTGAGACATATTCCATTGGATTCATCTTTTCATCCTTATCACATTCATCCATATCATTTTTCAGAAAAAAATTTGACCCCGCCCGCCCCTTTTTAGTTCCCCCATCCTCATGGCCCATACTTGTAGCCAAGACTTGGAAGCTCGCTTCAACACCTTGCAATCTGGTCTCATCGAGACCCAACAAGGAGTGAAACAACTCAGTGCCAATGTTGTCGCCATCAATACAACCATGCAGTCCTCAATGGATAAAATCAAACAAGACCTCACCACCCAGCTTGAATCTATCTTTTCAGCACTCTGCACCAAACTACATATCCCTATAGATAACCCTTCCTCTTCCTCACCTCCACATACTGAAGGTGACCATTCCTCTCATTCCCATAACTTTCAGAACCATCACTTTCAACGTGACCTATGCTTTCCGTGGGTGGATGTGACCAAATTTGATGGCTCTGACCCCACTGGTTGGGTAACCCAAATGGAACATTATTTCTCTTTATACGAAATTACATATGACTTGGCCAAACTCTGGTATGGTGTTCTCTATCTACATCAAGAACGTTGGAAATGGTGGCAATGGAGAAAAACTTCTCGTCAAGGGTATATTTCTTGAACACACTTTGTGGCAGAGCTTTATGAACACTTTGGCACTGACACCAACCATCTAGGCCATTTGAAAAAGTTGAAACAATTAGGAATAGTGGAAGACTTTATAGTTGCCTTTGAACACCTGGCTTTTAGAATAGAGGGCATGTCTGATGCCTTTTTCTGAGAGTGTTTTATCAGCGGCCTCAAGGATAAGATTCAGGCCCATGTCCTCATGGCTCGGCCTTAGAGTTGGGTGGAGGCTACTAAAAGAGATAAAGAATCACAACAGGTTATATCTTCTCAAAACCAAAAACCCTCCTTTATCCCTCTCCCTAAACTAGTAAATCCCACTACTCCCTCTATTCCACTAAAGATCCAAAAATTAACCAGGGATGAAATGGTTGAACGCCAACTCAAATGCCTTTTTTATAACTGTGATGACAAATATTTCTCGGGCCACAAGTGTAAAGAACAAAAGATTTTTACGGCCATCTCCGAGGATATTTTGGAAGAGGATGTAGAAACTCCCCTTGTGTCTGAGTCACCTGAATCCACTGACATAACCCCTCCCTCAAACCCTCTAGAAGTAGAACCGGTCATTTCCCTCAATACTCTCATTAGCTTCTCCTCTCCCCAAACCCTCAAGCTAATTGGTTACATCAAGCATTGGAAGCTCATCATTGTCGTTGATAGTGGCAACACCCATAATTTTATTCATCGCCACATTGCCCAAGAAAATCATTGCTACATCCATGCCATCAATCATTTCCAAATCATTATTGCCAATGGTGGTTCCATGAAATGTGCAGGGCGTTGTGAAAATGTGTGTCTCCAAAGTGGTGACTACCACCTGAAATCCCATATGTTTGCTATCGACATGGGAGGTTGTGACATTGTGTTGGGTACAGACTGGCTAAGGACTTTGGGTCCCATTCTCATGGATTTTAAATACTTAACCATGCAATTCGACTAGGAGGGCCACCAATATAAGTTTCAAGGCATCACCGTCGGTTCACCTGAGATCATTAGTTCCCATCGCATGGAAAATCTGCTCAAAAAAGGTCATTCTGGTGTTATTGCCCAACTCCATGCCATGCAAGCAACAGAGACACCCTCGGTCCTGCAATATCTCCAAGCCATCCTTTATAAACATCAATTGGTCTTTTCCATTCCCCAAGGACTCCCTCTTTCCTGTGGTGTTCATGATCATTCCATTCCCCTTGTACCCGGAAGCCTTCCTCCCAATATCCATCTGTATCATCACCCCTTTTCCCACAAAAATGAAATTGAGGTCCAAGAAATCCTTAATGTAGACATTATCCGCCCTAGTATGAGCCCCTACTCTTTTTCTATAGTCATGGTCCTGAAGAAATAAGGTTCTTGGTGAATGTTTCTTGACTTCTGTGCCCTCAACAAACTTACCATCAAAGATAAATTCCCCATTCATGTCATTGATGACCTCCTGGATGAATTGAGTGGTGCCCAATTCTTCACCAAACTTGATCTTCATTCAGGCTACCACCAGATATGTATGAAAGAGGAAGACATTCCCAAGACTGCCTTTAGAAATCATGAGGTCCACTGTGATTTTTTGGTCATTCCCTTTGGCTTGTGTAATTCCCCCTCCACCTTCCAAAGCCTCATGAATCATGCCTTCCGTCCTTTTCTCCGCCTTTTTGTCTTAGTTTTCTTTGATGATATCCTCATCTATAGAAAAACATGGACAGACCATCTTGCTCATGTGGATCGAGTTCTCCATCTACTCTCTCAGCACCAACTTTTCCTGAAACAGTCTAAATGTGCTTTTGGCACCTCAGAAGTAGAATACTTGGGTTATTTAGTTGGCAAGGATGGTGTCAGGGTGGATCCTAAAAATATTGAACCTTTGCAACACTGGCCTCACCCAAAGACTCTTAAGAGCTTGCGTGGATTTATGGTCTTAACAGGGTATTATCACAAGTTTGTTAAGAATTATGGGAAGATTGCATCACCTCTCACTGCTCTCCTCAAAAATAACTCTTTCACTTGGACTCTAGCCGTTGCTCAATCTTTTCAAACCTTGAAGATGGCCATGTGCACCACTCCAGTCCTTTCCCTTCCCAATTTCACAAAGACCTTTGTGTTGGAATGTGATGCCTTAGGGAAAGGAATTGGTGTTGTCCTTATGCAAGAGGGTCGACCTTTGGCCTTTACCGGCAAGCAACTATCTGAAAGAAATCTAGGCAAATCCATCTATGAAAAGGAAATGTTGGCTATTATGCATGTCGTTGATCTATGGCACCCTTATCTATTGGGGCAACGTTTCCAAATTAAGACAGACCATGAAAGCCTCAAGTATTTTCTAGAACAACGCATTTCCTCCCCAGAACAACAAAAATGGGTGACTAAGCTCTTTGGATATGATTATGAGATCATTTACAAGAAAGGCAAAGACAATGTGGTTGTTGATGCACTTTCCTGAAAATATGAAGATGAAGGATCTCTTTTTTTTTCTTTCATTCATTGTACCAGATTAGCTCCAAGTCATTCGCCAGGAATGGCTATAAGATCCCAAAAGTTCACAGCTAATCCAACAATTGTAGTCCAATGCTCCAGCTTCCCCAGGGTACTCTTGGCTCCATGATGAACTTCGATACAAAGACCGTTTGTATTTAAGTAAACAATCAAAGCTTAAATCCACGCTACTTTTTGAGCTTCATGCTACACCCACAGCAGGGCACTCCGGGTTCACCAAAACCTATGACAGGGTCAAACGTTCCTTTTTCTGGGATGGTATGAAACATGACATTCGTAATTTTGTCACTAAATGTGATGTGTTTCAATGCAACAAGGGAGAAATAGTCAAATCTTTGGGAACACTACAACCGCTCTCGATTCCACTGCTATTTGGAAGGATATCTATATGGATTTTATTACCGGCTTACCCAAATCAGGAAATAAATCAGTCATCATGGTGGTTGTTGATCACCTTTCCAAGTATGCTCATTTATGCACCCTTCAACACCCGTTTACAACATCCATGGTGGTTCAAATTTTCATGGATCAAGTCTTCAATATTCATGGCATGCCGCACTCTATTGTTTCTGATTGCGACCCAACTTTCACAAGCAATTTTTGGCAAGAATTGTTCAAGATACAAGGCACCGAATTGCATCTCAACACAACTTATCATCCCCATATTGATGGCCAAACTGAAGTTGACAACAAGTGTTTGGAAACATATTTGAGGTGTTTTGCCTCAGAAAAGAAAAATTAGTGGGCTCAATGGTTACCCCTAGTTGAATGGTGGTACAACACTTCATACCATATAGCTACACCCATGACTGCTTTTGAAGCGGTATATGGACATAAGCCACCTTTAGTTCTCTCATACTTACCAGGTGCCTCGAAGGTCCAGGTGGTTGACCAAACAGTTACAATTCGAGAGGCCATTCTTTGTATCCTCAAAGAGAATTTGGTCATGGCACAAAATCGCATGAAGCAACAAGCAGGTCAAGGTCACTCTGAACGTCAATTTGCAGAAGGGGATCAGGTGTTTCTTTGACTGTAACCTTACAAGAAAAATTCCCTCAAGGCCAAGCATTATCAGAAGCTAGCACCCAAATTTTATGTTCCTTATACCATTCTCAAGCATGTGGGACAAGTAGCCTATCAGTTAGCTTTGCCTAGCCATTCGAAGCTACATCCTATTTTTCATGTTTCATGCTTAAAGAAGGTGATTGGGGCTAAGTGCCAAATTCAAACCAACCTTTCCAAGTTAGCTGAAGAAGGATCCATTTGCCTACATCCAGAATCATTTTTGGACCAGCGTGAGTGTCGCCTATGTCAGAGAACCATTAAGGAAGTGCTAGTCTAGTGGAAAGATACAACTCCAGCAGATGCCACTTGGGAACCAGTTACCATTCTGCAACAATTTCCTCATCTCAAGACTTGAGGACAAGGTTGTTTTTAAGGGGGCGGACATG
>JASDQU010099974.1:281264-309047 GCA_032191745.1 Picea mariana | reverse complement strand
ATAAAGGTCAATATTAAGAAGGCCTTTCAATAAAATAGAATAAGGCAGATGTAAGAAGACCTAATAGAAGCTTCCGCTTCTACAAGGATCTTCCTCTAGATGCTTCTTTTAATAGACATATTTAGTATAAATAGGAGTCGAGGGTATGAGAACCCTGGCTTGGATATTATTGTAATAGAGCTCTGCTCAACTGGAGGTTTTCCCCTCGAAGAGGCCTGTGAATATTGCTTTCAGATTCAAAGTGTGATTTCTGTTATTATTCTCATATCATTTCAGTGCTATTGTGGTGAATGTTCTGGTTATATTGATGTTATTATGCCATTTCTAGAATTTTATTTATGTTCTGCATACATTTTATATCTGGTATATTGCATGATACCACTAGAGGAAAGAATGAAGGAACCTATTGAGGGGGGGGCTCATTATGCTAAAATAATCCAAACCTCCTTGCTGAGAGATTATTTTGGAAATATTCATATTAATTCCCTTAGCCCCAATTTTAAGACAAATTAGTTAATGAGAAGGGGTTGATAGTTGAATAACCAACCACCCACATGAATATATGTATGGGAAATCTGGCTAGGATAGAAGAAGATGTCAGCCAAAGGTACAACATAGTACCAATTCTGTAGCCCAAATTGACCCCATGAGTTCCTTCGGATAGAAGGAAGAGGACAGTTCAAGAACCTTCTTATGCAGGGCATGTAAGAGAAGAATGCACACATGTAGCCGATGTGAAAAAAGGAGAGAATACATGATCGGGTTTTGGAGGGGGCTGTTGAGAAGAAGAATGGTATTCTTTTACCAAAAATTACCCTAAGAACCTGAGATAGATTTCCCTGGTGGTATCATGGCTTGCCACAAGGGTGTTGAATTGTCTGAGCACATAGAGCCTATGGTTGGGTGGAAAGAGAACACCCACATTTAGTTGGTTGGTTATCTTCTTCAATGAATAGATAAGTATTGGTATGCTCTATCTGTAGAGTAAAAGCAACGAATTATGCTTGTAATTATATTAATGATGTGCATGTATGTAAATGATCTAAATGGTTGTTTCACTACAATATTTTTGTTGAAGTGATGGTGGGTTTTGGGACAAGACTTTTGGGACCAGTTTTGGGAGTTGTGCAGTGCACGTTGAAGAAGGAAAAATAGTTAGTGCATTTTCGGGACTAGCACAAGAAAATGAAGGAAGATAGTTGTAATTCATTAGGAATTTTGGTCCATCAAAAAGGGCTAATCCCTAATGCAATAGTATAAATATGTAAGGATTGGGATAGAGAAGTAACTTAGAATGTAATGTAGCATTAGAGAGTGAATGAGAGTAAGAATAGCTAAGTGTGTACTATATGTGTGAATGTAAGAGTGAAGAGAGACAAATAGAAGGATAGGAGAACGACAAGGGCATAATGTATGAGCATAGTGCACATATTTTGTAAGAGATGATTATGAATAATAGAAGAAGATAGTCATTGTGGATGTATCCCATCTTGGGTGAACCACGTTAAATCATGGTGTATCTATGTTATGATGTCTTTATTGTTCTATTTATTGCGTGCATATAATGTATGGTGAATATTAATATGTTATCTTTTTCGATGATTCTGCACACATGATAAATGGTATAATGAACTAATGATAAGTGTAATGGTTATGACAAATGCCTCCCCTCCTTTCATGACTACAAAAAGATGGTTCTTACAGTCCCCATAGATACCTTAGGTGAGACTTCACCTACTTTTGGGTGATGTCGAAAGGGTCGGTATCTTAGGGTTTTGTTGGTGAATTAATGTTGAACCCCGGGTCTACCCATTGCATGCCAACAAATGGTTTTGTTGTCGGGACTTGGATCTGCAACTGAGGGGAATGTGGAGGCTGACTAAGGAAGAGATCGGATAGTGTTTAGAGGAAAAAGAGCACAATTTTTACAGAGATAGGAATAAGAACCCATGGATCAGTTTGGAGCAGTGATTACAAAGGTATGTATTTACAGACTTACATGAGATTTTCTTTGTCGATTTCCCTAATGTTTTGGTTGAGTGGTTATAGTGGTTAGCTGAAAATAATGAAACATTCCACACTATTTTTCTAAGGAGTTGGACTCCTGAGTTGATCCGACAAGTTAATACTATAAGTAATCGGATCTTGTGTGCATTAGATTTATGGTTGGATAGTGTATTGGGGGGTTATATTACTGAGTTTGCTATAGATTGTACCCAGTCATATAGTGTTGTTGAAAGATATTTATTTAAAGGTCTACGTGGAAGATATTTAAAATCATTGTCTACTTGGTTCAATATTTTTTTATGTGATAAGAGGGTTATGAAGATGGAATCCGATTTCCCTAGCAATTAAGCGCCTATGCACATCATGTAGGGGGATTGGGGGATGACTATGGGATGGTCTGAGTGTATGCATATGAGGGATGTAGTAAAGAGTAAATAAGGATTGGATATAATGAGAATGTAGAGAGAATAAGAATGTGTGGCAAAATAAGAGATTGGATTATTTCGCAGTGGAAAAATATTTCAGTACAATAGGAAAAGGACTTTGGTTGAGAGAGAATAGAAGCACAGTGAGGTTGAGGAAAGAGACATTGGTGTAGTACTCCAAATTGAAGGAATATCACACATAGAGGAAAAGGAAAAAGATCATCATCTCATTCCAACAGAAGGAGATCCATCACATCCCAGTAGCCCCACTTAGGCTAGACTTTGCGTCGAACCCATGACCTCATGTGTGTCTCCCAAATCTGGAACTTTGTCACAAGCACTTGTAGTTATTGAAGGAAGCAAGGATAGCAGTAAAGGTAGTCAAATTAGTGGAAGTAGTGATACAACCCATAATCAGTTGGTGACATCGACGAAGAATACTACATAGTACACAATGGTAGGGGTAGACCCCACTTTGAGAATGCCTCTTTTTCATGGATTAGGGACATAAGATCCATAATAACACTTCTTTATCTATGAATTAATATTGACCATGGAGACAGTCTAGGATGACGATGTGAATATCACACAGTTAGTGACGACATTCAGAGAACACACATTACTCTTCTATATGAAGTATCAGTACATTGTGTCTGCAGAACAAGATAGAACATTAGTAGACATTAGGCAAGCCTTGTTAAAAGAATTCTAGAAAATGAATTTTGAGTCACAATCTATTATAGAACTGAAAGAGATCAAGCAACTACATAATGAATCAGTATGGGATTTCGATAAGAGATTCAATATATTGATGGATCGATTGACCTTCCATATTCCATATGAGCATCATAGGGAATGGTTCATTGGGGGATTATTACCACATATACGATACCCCTTGATGCAACAAAACATTACATCACAGTGTGAAGCATTAGATATTTCCATGTAGTTGGAAGCATCCCCTGTAGAAGAAAATGGTGCAGGGATGGCTCAGGTTTAGTCGTAGTTAGCATCATTGACAATTCAATTGTATGAGCTTGCTAAAGGGAAATAAAAGTGTGAAGAATTATGGTGTACCACATGCATAAAGGATGATCACCATAAGAACATGTCTCCAAATTTTAGAGAATATCTAGCTACAAGAGCCTTGAATCCCTTGACACCGAGAGGAGGAGTATATTGTGAGATATGAAGAATAGTGGGTCATCACCTAACTGCCTGTCCTTTGATGCAAAAATATTAGAGCACTGCTAAAAACTTATACCCTTGAGTACCCCAGGTTTTCTCATTGCGTGCCAACAATGGGATTGAATGAAAGGTTGGTTCATGTGTATGTATTCCTTAAAGATTTAATCTTGTAGATTGTATGGTTATTTCATCGAAATCGTTTTTACTGATGTCAATGTGAGACTATAAGGAATTGTACATGTTTGGTACCCATGAGCATAAAGAACTATGAATCTTGTTTTGATAGATAAAAAACTCTAGAGGGATGTTGGCTCTGAGCTAGGTGGGATAATGTTAGGGTGTAACTCTGTGAATATTGCAAGCCTCCGAATGGGGATCTTGCAAGATATAAATTTCCTTTGGAAGAAAAATGGAAAGAGTACCCTAGAGTCTAGGAAAGTCTCGGCATAATCAGAGAGTCTTATCCCTTTGAAATTCCTCACCTTAAAAACAAAAGTTTGTAGGAAACATAAGCCTTCGTTCCAAGTGATGAAGAGAGGATTACCATAGCCATTTTTTCTGAGTAAGGTGAAGGCCAAGAAGGCATGGTAAGACCTTATAAAATACTTGAGATAATTCTTGAAATTACCAATTCCAAATTTGGACTGTTAATGTAAAGTCCCCGACCATCAAACCCCTTTCCGGGCAATGCTACTACGTGGAAACATTCTCATAATTACGTAGTATGCATTTAAATGAAGTTAAATGGTTGAGCAAAGTAAACATACAATTACTGCTAACATACATAATGATTGAAATCAATAGTAAATATCATCGCAACGGAATACATGATAATATCAAAAGCATCACAGATATGAATTTTAATTGATATTATACACATGCATATACTTATCTTTGAAACTGTAGTAACTCCACCAACTATGTGAAGACCTTCCATGAACCTCCCAGTCTTAGACCTCATTGCTCATCACGCTCAATAGTGGGTCACCCCCGACGTGGGACTAAGCTCCACCCAAGGCAAGGGAATCCTAGGCTAGGCTAAGGTTACAAGAAAAATGCACTGAGCAATCGGAAGGATTCTCTCCAGGAGACTTCTTACGCCCACTACTAATGGACTCTCATTCCCCACATGCTTGTTCCACCCGGGAGTATACACCTTCACAAGTACATTCCATCGGTGATTCACCTCCCTCTCTGGGCCTTGACAATAGGCCGGATCAGGAATTTTCATAGCTCCAAAGTTGGTGTTGGACTCTCTCTGGGAGAAAACCACTTCCTAACAGACTCTCTCACCTGGAGGGAGCTGCTCACAAGCCTGACAACCTACTTCTTCTACCACAAGCCTGACAACCTGGTTCTTCAGTCAACTTCAACTCAATTCCCATAAGGTGAAGATAAGAGCAATAGAAATAGGTCAATTCCACTCAGGAACACAGAAGGCAACAAATCAAAGACAATTCAGGTACGGCTCAACTCTGCAAGAGTGGATTGGTTGGCTTACAC
The DNA here is from genome assembly GCA_032191745.1 of Picea mariana. Classification (NCBI taxonomy): domain Eukaryota; kingdom Viridiplantae; phylum Streptophyta; class Pinopsida; order Pinales; family Pinaceae; genus Picea; species Picea mariana. Next base: position 303,924 of record JASDQU010099974.1, on the reverse strand, counting down.
GATGCATAGGTGACATGGCTCAATCCACAGGTTTTCCATTGGTTTTCAGAGGGTGTGACAAGGAATCCACATAGAGGTCGAACACAAAGTCAACAGTTCAGACAGAGGGTGTATCAGTTTCTCAGGAAACTTCGCAGTCTTCGGGTCTCAGAGGTGCGTGAGGCATACAAAGGTTAGACAAAAATCATCATTTCAGACAGCTGACAGTAGAATGGAGGATGAACCCCAAACTTATTTGACACTTCATATTTTAACCGCATGCGCCCAAGTTAACACTTGCCTTCTTGGTGTTGCATGTGTTCCCTTTTGCACACTTGGAGCTACATGTGTTGCTTCTCCCAGGACTTAGGATAAAAACATGTTTGTCACATAGCTTTTGGAATAATAATAAATTATTATTCCCAATGACTTAAGCCCCCAATATTATCCCCTAGGCTCAACACTTAGCCTCTCTTTCCAACCTTTCATCCCCCTTTCCCTTACCCACTCTATGGAAGCTTAGTCCCCCATCACTCTTTCTTCGTCGTCGGTCTACACGCAAAGATGTTTATATTTTTATTAATGTTATGCATATTAAATATACAAAACAGGCATCCTGGCCTTAACACTTAGGCTCTCTGGCCCAATAAACACATAAGTCTACTAGCTTATCAATACTCGTCTCACCAGCCTATAAAACATGATTTACAATTCATAAACAGGACTACAACAGGGCTCATCCTTGGGGATATCACAGTTAAACTATAGAAACCCTATATTTTACTTTGAGAAGATCGCCAACATCAATTCGATGTAGAGATTTGACCCTGAGCATTGGTCAGGGATTGAATTATTGTAACATTCCAAGTGCAAGGTTGAACAGGGACTTTGATGCAAAGATCTCTGAGCAAACAAGATTTGTTGGATCCATTGAAGAAAGTTCTTGATAAATATTGGACCATTGATGTTAATCATAAGTTGGTCATGGTGTGGTCATCGGAGTGGTGAAGCACAAGGACATAGTGGAGCTCTGATGAGGGGCACTCTGAGTTAATGACAGTCATTTAATAGTCAGAGGATCAGAGGTTGGGAATTTGTGATCATTGATGTTACTATAATCTTATTGGAGAATAAGCTATTGGGAGTATAAGTGCAGGGTCACACTAGGGGATCCAAAGGGGGAGGTTTAAAATCAACAAGAGTATTTGATTTATCAAAGAATGAGCCAGAGAGAACTGTGACCGTTGATGTCGATTCACAACTTCTCAAAAGTTCATGATATCGAAGTGCCAACATGCTCATAGGGTGGCATGTGTCAGCCTATAACTTGTGGAAAGGATCGAGGATGAGTTCCTATTAGTTTCAAGTCTAGGGACATGTGCCTTAATTCCTAGCCTTCATATATATAGGTTGAGAGATCTCTACCGTTCATTGGAGGGGTGTTGGTCGAAGTGAAATTGTTGTCCCGGGTGGGTTGCACTCCGAAAGGAGGAACTCCAAGAGAGAATTAGAGTCATCGATCGAGGAGAAGGCAAGAGGCCTCAACCATATATATTCATATATACTCAAGAGGTAGTTTAGAGCTCGATGTCCTGGTAGGGAAAGATTCCAGGGAAAGGTTATGACATTCCCTCATAAGCTTGGAGTGGAAGATGATGATGTCACACAACCAATGCATAGTGGACATGTGTCAATACCTATTGGATGAGCCATGTGCTCAGTGATGACATGTATACCACATCAGTGCACAAGGAAGGTGCACGTGTCACGGTGATTTGGTATTTTGAGAGAGCGGTTTGTGATGCAACATGAGTTCCATGTGTCATGCCAGGTGGCAGGTATACATTGAAAACATTAACCAAGATGATAGATGAGTGGACATATCTCCACCATTGATCGGAGGTTACTACCATTGGGATGTCTTAGTGCAAGGTTACTAGGGGACTCCGATGAAAGGACTCTGAGAGGTGATCTAGGTCGTAGATCAATGAATAGGAGAGATTAAATATCAGTCGTGGATCATCGTGGGTTCCACCTGTTTTCTTAACATGAGAATAAGGATGAAAGACTTAACTATCATGCAAGTTAGAGACTCTAAAGCAATCAGGGTTGTTGATTTCCCAACTCTGAGGACTATCAAATATATCTAAGTGTGCATTGATCAGAATGGAATGTGACTTCGATGGATAAAACTACAATGGTAAAGGAAGGCATCGAGTGAATCTGAGTAGTTGATTTGGAGGGTTTGATGGGTTGGGTGGAAGGTTCCATGTCAATTCCACATTAGATGGTGCAAGTGACAAGGAGCCATATGGATTCCATGTGGTAGTGAGGTGGATTTTGACCAATAAAGGACTAAGTAACTTTAGAAGGCCATAAATTATGATCCAGATCTCGGTTTTGAGTATGGAGGTAGTCATTGGAAATCTATTGAAGACTAGAAGATGTTGGTTCCCTTGAGAAGAGGCTTTGAGATGGTTGAGGAAAAGAAAAATTTTAATACCCCATCCATTAAAAAGGTACTTAAGGGGTTGGGTGTCTTACATGATCTCTCAATACTTGAAAGTATGAGACCATTCTCATAGTTTTAACCTCCTTGTTGATCCGTGCAATGATCAAGGCTATCTTATTATTTGTTGGAGTTGAGTTCATAACCATCAATTTGAAAATGATACTTTACTCTCTTATGGTAACAAAATATATTATGTTGGATTTCTTTGCGAGGAGGAGGCATTGAAGAAGAGCATAAGACTTGGCTTGATTATTTGTCGATGTTCCTAGTCCACAAGCAAAAATTATTTCCATTTTTTTCCTCGAGATCTATTATAATCCCCCTCGTGTTTTCCACACCCTTTATCATGTATATATTTATCATATACGATCCTAGGAGATTCTGCAAATAAAATCCCAAAGAGTTTTTCCATGCATAATTGGAATATGTTTGAATAAAATACTTCCAAGCCTCTCTAAATCCAACCATTCATTTATTTATTTTCTATAATCAACTCCTCCTATGGATACTGAAATGATAAATCTATCACAAACATCCATAATGTTCCCCAACATTTTCATAGCTTCATTTGAACATACTTTACTCTTTATTTCAACATTTTTTTTCAAAGGAGGGTTTAATACAAGAAATGGGAGAAAGCTTGCAAATTTGAAGCTAAAATTTGGTATGTAAGTAGATGAACTTCATTTTTTAGTGGCAACAAATGGCATTGTATTATCTTACCCTAGTTGAAATACATGATGATTTCCCCTTTTTTACTAAGGTTTTAAGGTTGAAAATGAACAATCACTTGCATACCTTGTAACATTTTCTATATTCAATAAAATCTTAGCTACAATCCACCACTTTAAATACCTTTAAATCTACTTTTCAAGAAATATACCATAATCCATTTGAAATTTATGCTTGTTGAATACTAAGTACTTGAATGCACTACATTTTTTACCACTTTGGAAGGGTGAATCACAACAATTATATATCCCTTGGTACTTCTTTAAAATCTATGAATAAGTATTCATTAGAAGTTCCTTTGAGTCTAGTGTAATGTCCCTAGCCACCCCAGGATGGCCACTTCACACAACCTCAACTTTAGGAGCACTCGGTCAACTAAACTATAACATTCCCAGCATATAATTGACCAATGTTACTCTAGAAGTATACTGTGTCAGATCTACTTTAACATAATCCTCTTATTATCTCTTGTAGTAACACACTCAACCCAAATTGAGTTGTGTCTCACAACTTATAACAGTGGAAGCAAGTTTCTTCTTACAACCTGATCTTAGCAATGGAAGTAACTCAAAACTATGTCCACCAATAGAGTACAGCATCATATTGTTCATAAATCACAACCTCGTGCACAACCATCAAGCGTCATGTGCCAACTCATATTTCATTGTCCGTGGAATCTAATTTCTTTGTCCACAGACTCAAATTTCCATCCCCTTGGTGCACACAAGCTACCATCCTATAAACTCAACCACTCAATCCTCCTCTTAATGACTTAACCAAAATCTCCAAGTTAACATAGCAGGAAAAACTAGTCATTATGGTTATATCCAAGCATAGCTACAATTATAGCCTATATGTATTGTACTTATAGGTGCAAGCATCATTAAAAAAAATAACATCGAATACTTATATGCAACGTCATACAAGAATAAACTCATGTTAAACATAGATAACAAGAATGCAATAAACAAGACAAACACATAAATAACACTTATCTTTAATGAAAATCATTAATTGATTCCTTGACTCAGACATTCCTCCCAACCATAGACATTGTTTCTCTTAAAATTACAGCAACAGGTCACCTCCAAGCTGGGTCTCAACTCCATCGGGGAAAAAAGGGTCCTAGAAACCAGCTATGGTATAAAAATTAACTAGAATTGTCCAAGTCTAGGTGCTCGCTACTGCAACTAGCCCACAGTACCTCATCCCCCACACACCTGTCACACCCAAGGAATTTTTCCCCTTCTATGCTCACTAGTCCCTCAGCTGCTCCAATTTCCTTCCCAAGGTTACAAGTAATTGGTCAAACAAGATGTCTCTGATCCCTGTGACTAATGCCCAATGCACAAAGAAATAATTCCTAGAAAAAAATATCACATGGAGCTTTTTTTCACGGATCCGGAAACCACTCCACAATAGCCAGTCTCTAACTCAAAGAGACTACTCACGGTCTGTCAACCCATCTCTTTGACAATGAAACTCTAGATACAATCCCACAATTCCCAACAAGATTCTCTGACAGATAAGGTAATAATTGGATTTACCATACTATCTGACCCCCTTTCTGCTCACCAGAGCTTGCAACATCCACAAAATAAAAAAATCGCCCCCTAAATACATTAAGGCCAACAATATATATTGCATGTCTTCCAATTGACACGTGTCACTTTTAAAAGTAGCTTTAAGCCACTTGGTGACCAGTTCCATACCCTCGGGAACTTAGGATAATAATAATAATATATCTAACATTACATTTTTCCTAGAAGTATTATAAAATATTTCCTAACACTTACGACTCACCCCCTTTTTCCTTCTTCTTTTTTCTGGTGGAGTAGGTCCCCCCCATATCTTTTCATCTGATTCAGATAGTGCGCAAAAATGTAATATTATATTAATATTCAAGGTTATATTTACATGGATAGGCGTGTTGGCCTATCTACATCCAGGCTCACCAACCTCATAATCATACAGGCTCTCCATCCTCCATACATATCCATTCATTCATGCGCACTAACCCAAGTGTGTGCGACATAGTGCAATGTGTGCACCTACCTAGGTGCATGCAACACCTAATGTGTGCACCTTATCTTTATTAACACTTCTTCATGCACTATTCTAATGCACGCAACACCAAAACCAGGTGTCCTTGGCTCACCAGCCTAAATGTTCATTACATTTACACGTGTACCAATCATCTCACCAGCCTATATGTATAATTACAAAGGTATCTAAATCAGGGACACTACAATCCCCTCCCCCTTATTTATGCACTATCCCCGGTGCATCATATACACATGTACATACAAAATTTCAAAAAGCTTCACAAATATGAGGATACTCTACTCGCATAACATCCTCATGTTCCCAAGTTGCATCCTCATGACCGTACTAGGTCCACTGGACCTTTACAAGCTCCATGGATTGATTCTAGAGCTGCTTGACTTTCTGATCCAATATACATATCGGTCACACTTGAAATCCTCCTTATAGCCCCACTTGAATTGCATTCCAATCAATAATATGATTAGCATCAGGTACATACTTCTTAAGCAATGACACGTGGAAAACATTCTGAATGCATAAGGACATGGGCAATGAAAGAATATAAGTGATAGAACCAATCCTTTCAAGGATTTTAAATGACCCATGGTAGCGTGTTGCTAACTTAGAAAATTTTCCCAACTTCAAGGAACTGTGCTTGGCCTTTACTTTCAGAAACACGTGATCACCCACTCCAAATTCCCTATGGGTTCTACCTTTATCTGAGCATCTTTTCTTCCTATCTTGGGCAACTTTTAAATTATTCCTTATCTTTACCATCTACTCCTCCATTTCTCTGAGTAAATATGGCCCCACTACTATGTGGTTTGTTGGGTTATCCCAACTTATAGGCGTGTTACACTTTCTACCATAAAGTGCCTTGAATGGGCTCATGTTTAAAGATGCCTGATACCCATTGTTGTAAAAAAAATCTACCAAATGAAGGTAGTCTTCCCATTTCGATGTTTTATCCATCACATACATCCTCAACATGTCTTCAATCACCCAATTTACTCTCTCAGTCTGAGCATTTGTCTCAGGGTGATATGTTGTGCTGAAATTTAGACTTGTTCCAAATCCCTTAAATAGTCCTTTCCAAACATTCGAGGTGAATTTGGAATCTCTGTCAGACACAATTGTCTTAGGTACACCATTCATCTTAGAAACTTCACCCATGTATATCTCAACAATGTCGACTACTTTTTGCGTTGACTTTACTAGAATAAAATGGGAAAATTTTGTAAGCTTGTCCACCAATAGCATAATAGAATCACATTGTTTAGAAGTTGTAGGAAACTTGGTTATGAATTCCATGGTCATAACTTCCCACTTCCACTCAGGAAGAGGCAAAGGCTGTAGCAAAGTAGTTGGATATCAATGCTTAGTCTTGAACTTCTGACATTCGATACATCTCGCAATAAAATATTCAACTTCTTTTTTCATACCTGGCCAAAAATATTGCTTCTTGACTGTGACAATGGTCTTTTGGTAACCTGGATTTCCAGCATAAGGAACCTTATGCATATCTGAAAAAATCAAGTTCTTCAACTCTTGATCATCTGGCACATAGACTCTGCATCTATACATGAGGATCCCATCCTCTCTCAACTCATAATATTCAAACTTCTGTTGCGGCATATCTTGTTGTAAAGTCGCACTTGTATCCATATAGTGTAGATATGATTTGGAAACTTCCAAAATTTTGTCGCACAAATCTATCTGGTACATGCTAATTACTATAGCATGTATTTCATGCACCCTCCTTATGAGTGCGTCAACCACTTTGTTTTCCTTTCCTCTGATATGTGATCCAAATTATTTTTGGCATGAAATGAGAGAAGAGATATAATAAACAAATGTACAGAGATATATTAGATATCCAATAATATAACAGATATATATCATAGATATAACCATAAACACAGAGATACAATAATACACAATTTCTATTAATGAGTGAAATGTACAAAACTGTAGAAATACATACTGAAAGACTTGTTAGAATGGTGGAAGCATATCTATGAGAAGAGATGTGATGGCTACGCTCATTCGCAAGAAGATGGTTTTTACAATGAGCCTCCAAAGGCCTTTTTAACATATATAAAATCCAAAACCCTAACCCCGGAAGATGAAAAGCCAACAGTTTTGAGGACCCTATTTTGAGTAGTTTGGTGTATCAACTTCCCATGGGCATAACTTTGGCATAAGATCTTTGTTTGGGGCACACAATAGATTGTTGGAAAGGTATCAACAAGGAGATTCATTTTGGGGGATCAATCAAAGTGTTAAGATATTAATGAGGTGCTCGATCGTGAAAAAACGTTGTTTAGTCCCTCCAAATGGCCCCGGAAGTTTGGGACCCAAACAACTGCTAAAAATAGTAAGTTGCCAAAAAATTGTTTTCAGCCAGTTGGAATAGGTGGGTGGCCACCAAGATCCTCCTATATCAATCCTCCTTCCTTAGGAAGAAATTATCTCCATTGTTTTGAGTTCCTGGGGAAGAGGAGGAAGCGTTTGTTGAATCTGAACCTTGGTGAGTTGATTGCCTTGCTAGAGAAGTCGCACTTCTTAGCTTGTTGAAAACTGTCAAGAATTTGTTGTTGGAGGGATTGAATATGTTCAATGAACCTGTTGTATCTTGTCTTGACTGGGTATTGTGTAGGTACCATTGGAGGTGAAGAACCAATATTTTCTTTCTCTTTTGCAATATGTTTCTTTTGGAAAGAAAGGTATTGGGCCAAGGATGCAGTGATTGTAGTGTATTTTTGTTCACCTTATGAACAGATTGTGAAGAGGCTAAATTTTGCAGTATGAGAGAATACTTTGTGGCATTGTTTTGGTGGGATAGTAGTCAGGACTACCTCTAGTATCCTGTAGAGATGACTACCTAGAGTAACAATGACACTCCAAGGTTGAGACTCATAAATATCATGGTGCTTCCACATATATGGTTGGCCCAAAAGAACTTCATAGAAATTCAGTGGGGAAATATCACATAATACCTCATCCTTGAAGGGTTGGATGTTGTATGACCCTCAACGTTGTTGGTTGACACATAGATCTCATGCCTGGTGAAGCCACCCGAAGTTGTATGGATACAGGTGTGGTGTTGTCGACAATCCCAACTGTTTGACGACCTTTGCTGACATGAGGTTCTTCTAGTTTTTGCTATCAACAATAAATGTAGAGGGGTCCCCTTCACCCACATCTGTGAATGAAAAAGGAACTCCCCCTCTTCAGGATCTGTTGGTTCTTTTGGTTGAATTGTTATGGTCGCGACAGTAGTAGTGTGGTCTACATTTCTGATCTATCTTCTCTCATTAATTTATGAATCAGGGTTCGACTCCTTTTCTTTGATCTCAATCACCAATGATTGTTTTGAGTGACATTCACTAGTGTTGTGCCAGGGGATTTTGTGGAAACCGCACCACTTTCTAGTGTCCTTCTTCATCTTTCCATTACCCTTTTTTTCCTGTACCTGGGACTGGTTTTTTGGTTGTTGGTTGTTAGGGACTTATTTTCCATACTTTGGTTGTTGTGGATTTGTAGCCTCGAACTCCCGTTTGTTATGGTGCCTAAATTTATGCTCAATTTTGACAGCATATTGATAGGTAGTTCCTAGTGATGATATGTCCATGAAATCCATTTCTATTAAGATGTACCTATGCAGAGACCTATGATATTTCAAAACTTGATGTTCCTCGGAGTCTTTGATACCCAGCTTGGTGCGCAAGGTATGGAAAGTATTTGTGAACACATACATTGTTTGGCCCCTCTCTTGCCATAGTGTGGTACATCTCATGTACTGGTCGTCATAGTTACCAACAGGGTAGTATTTTTCCTTAATCGCATCCACAAAACAATCCCGAGTGGGATCGGCCCCATATATTCCAGAATCCTTTGTGGAACTTGTTATCACTCCAAGAGTCACTCCCAGACTATAAATAAGAGTAAGCTTGGTAACATAGAAATAAAAAGACTTGATTGGATAACTTGGGTTTTAGGAAACTTTGAGAGTGGTAAAATTAATGAAGAAGGCAATGAAGCCATTGGGCATGGAGTTCGTGAAATACAACAATCTTGACTTAAAATCCTATGGGAAGCAAATCAGGTCGAATAAGGCCCTAGATCAGTTCTAATATCAAATAAGTGTGAATGAAGAAATTAGGAAAAACACAAAGTGTAGCTAAGACTGAAAAGAAACATGCTTTCAGTCACTACAAGAAGAATCTGTAATAGTTAGAAAACCTTTCAAAACATCACATAATGAAAAATATGAGTATGTGGCAGTTGTTGTAATAATCCTTATCACAACATCCTCAGCATAAACTCTGTTCATACAATCCTTATATAAACAAAAACACATATAATAGAAGAAAATATAAAAGGTATGATAACACATAGAGAATAAAATATCTGATCAAAATTTTTACTCATCATCTGAGATCTTTCACATAATAAACTAAGACAAGTCTTTGAAGAAAACATCAAGCTTTCATACCCTGCAACTCATTATCATTTCTTGAAAAGCTTACAATAGACCTCTTGGGTCTCTCCTCTCTTGGATCATGAATCCAACCCTCCTACCCTCTTTTACAATGAATATATATTTATATAGTTCCTTTCTAGCTCACCTATTCAAACTCCAACCCCTTTTCCCAAAATAGAAACAACTACAAACAGAAAATGACACGTTTTAACTATTTTCCTGCTTTTCAGGAGGCGAAATTATGAAAAATAAGCTTCTAAACTCCACTTGTAATTATCAAACCATAACAGATGTGTAAACTATGAGAATGGTTTTTGTATATAAGCTCGTTATGAAGAAAAACCTCTCTTAGTTTCTTTAAATTCATCTCCAGTTGGCCGCAACAGGTGCCACAAAAACATGTCTCAAACAAGAAATCATGAAAACATAAAACATAGGGCTCAAAGATTCTTTCGAATATCCCAATCCATGACACCTGTGTGAAAACTGAAATATTTTAATGTTCATGGACCCGTTCTTGAGAATAACCTCCTTCAGATTTTGAAAAATTATCTTAGTTCACCCAGAAATCCTTCTGGAAGTCAACTGGTCAAAAATGTCAGTTCAGCAGTCTTAAAATAGAGTTTCAGCAGCACATTCTGTAGCACCACTTTTATGTCAAATATATCTCTAACCATAACACATTTTGAAAAAATGAGAGAGGTTTTTGTTATTTGGTATGTTATGAACAAAAATTTCCTCTAGTTTTCAAAAATACCTTCTCAATTGTTCATAGTACAACTTGTAAGTTTGTCACTCAAAACTGGCATAAACGTCTTTGCACAGTTTGGTTTTTGCCAGAATTTAGGTAGCACATGTCTGTGTCTCCTATCAAAATTTAGGTAGTTCCTACCTATGTGCTCTATAAAACTTTAGGCAGCTCCATCAAAATATGCAACACCTTCACTTGGACATGTGCAGAAGGGGTAGCAACTTCGGGTAGTGGCAGTACCATTAGCTTTAGGCGAATCAACAACATTGTAGGTAGCAAACTGGTGGAACATCAAAAATAGACTATTATGTAGCGCCATAGCACTATGGAATGCCTGTGCTACTACTTCTGAAGGGATTAATTCTTTGTGAAAACCCAAAAATATGAACAATAAGTATTAGAAGTATGTATAGGTGGCAAATTTAATGTTTGATCAATTGTTTATCTTTGCAAAAAGGGACACAAGATTTCCAATGCCTTGGCCCTTATCTTTCTTCTTCTGTAGGATAGAGACTTTTGGTAGTGATTATTCTTCAACAACCTCTTTAAGAGCTGATGATCTTGTGAAAGGATTTCTGACCTTGATGCTAGATGCTGAAGGAGATGAGGAGAAGTGTAGCTTCTTTGTTCTTCCTATAAAAGTTTTTTCAGCTACCTTTAGGAAAGGCAGGCCTCTTCTAGCTACAAATTCTTGTGCTAACATAGGCTCCATGGGGGATAGGGTCCTCCCTGTGAGGCTCTAATATCTCTTGTATTTTTATTTCCTTATCCATTGGGTTTCTCCCAACCTTTAACCTATGCCAACTTCTCTAACCTGTGACCTTCAACTGAAACCAAATGCAAACTAAAAACTTAATTGTTGGAATAGATGCTCAAGGCGTTGAGATTATTTCACGCAACCTACCTACCCTAAGCTAGCCCCTGAACTATTTGATCAAGTGAAATGAAATATCCAATGGAGCCATGAAAACATCTCGTCCACTGGTTTGATTCTTTGATGTGTTTCTTCAAAGGCAACGAGGAATACCTAATTAAAGGCAATGCATCTAAGAGTTTGAAATCAGTTTCATCATTGACCAAATCTGAAAAATTAAAATCACTTATTGACTGCAAACATGTGGCAAAAGGATCTTGCATCTCATGAAGAAAAACCTCTTGTTGATCAACACATATAAAACAATTATCTTTAGTTTCATATGTTGTTTTTTGTTTCAATCCTTTATACTCACCATCAGTCTGGAAAGAGTTTGAAAATGACCCTTGATGTCCTTCAAAAGAAATGCGATTTTGATTTTCAAAGGAAGAAAGGAAAATTGTTTGCTAACCAACTTGTTCTTGAAATAAAGTTTTAGGAAATGAATGGTTCGAATAGAAAAATGCCTGACTATTCTTATATCCATGATCACTTAAAATATTTATATCTTCATCATCTTCAATTTAAAATTCACAACTACTTGATGGCTGCAAACTTGAATTGGTAAGACCTTCCGCACAACAAACTATGGGATCAATAACATCTTCAGAAGGTTGTTGGTTTATAAGATGGTGAGCTCTCTCTTTCAGAAATTGGAATGAATAAAAGCACAGGGGTAGAGCATTTCCTTCATCAAACTCGCTACCTTTTTGTTGTCTATCATCATGGATGAAATGTGTGGGTCATAAACCTTCATAAGACTGCTGAAAAGAATCATCTCCCGAAGATGATCCTACAAATGGTTGCTCTAGAAGATAAATGTCATAATCATCATAATACTCATCATGAGGTAAATTGGAAACCTCTTGAATATCCATAGCAAGAGGATTTGGATCAACAATTGGTGAGTTAGCCACTTGATCATCAATCATTACAACTTCCTCTTTAGAATAGTGCTCACAAGAGGATGACAAAACAGGGTTTACATCGTATGGATTTTGATCAATAAGAAACATATAGTTGTCAATGTAGTCATCAACCATTTCATCTTCAACATTGTTTGAAAACTTCTCCTGAATTTGACATCCATACCTGTTCATTGAAACATCTGCAATCATTGAGGAATCTGATTCATAATTTGACACATACTTACATCCTTGTTGTTGTCCTAGATATGATTCACACTCATTATTTTCTTGCTAAAAATTTGAAATGTACTGACAGATCCCTTGTTCATGTTCATGCATATTTTCAAATTCAACCTGCTCTCGGATCCTCCTAGAAGCACAGATGTTTTCCTCCACTCCTTGGGCATCTTCAAACAAGCTCCTTAAGGATGAAGACTTCCTTTCTAACAGGAAAAGGGAAAGTTCTAAATGAAGACCCATAACCTAATATATCATGGCAGTTATCTCTGTAGGCCAGATCTCCAAAGTCATATCATGATAAATTCCATAAAATCTTCTATTAAAAACAGAAAAAGATTCATCCTGCTCTCTCTTCAAAGAACAAAAATCATAAAGGTATGAATCTAATGATTTGTTATCACCCCAATACTTCAAAAAATCATTAGAGAAGTCGACCCAAGAGCCAATAGAATCATCTCTCAAACCCTTAAACCATACAACAACATATCTGATCAAAGATTTAGAGAACAATCTCATGATCACATTTTCATGGACAATCTCAAACCGATCGATAAAATCCTCAAAATATTCCAAGTTCCTCTCAGTTGAAATTTGATTCTCTCCAGAAAACCGGGGAAGATATTCAAAGCAGTCAATAGGGTAAGGATGAAGGAGATAGGGTAGCCTTAACGGCTTGAACATCTTCATCCTAATTTTAATTTGAAAGGTAGTGGGTTGATCATGAAGGTTAATAGGTTGATGACAAGGTTGATCATTAATGCCCAAAGGTGTTGAAGTCTGAGTAGGTTTAGAATCAATCCTAATTTCCTCAAGGTTACAAGAATGCTTTGATTCAGGAGGAATTGGAATGCATAACTCATCTTTAGGAACAAGTTGTAATGAGGATATAGGATCAACATCAACAACATAAGGCTGCAAGATTTCCTCTTCTAAGGTTGGATATATGAAGGTAGGTTGATGATCATAGGAATAAACAAAACAGAAAATAATCCTCTTGACATGTGAAGGGAAAAGCATGAAAGAGTTGATAAAGAATAGAAAAAGTTCATGTAGAAAACTAATGAACTGATACTTGTTCATCTTTCTGTCAACATGATCGTCCCCAATGGAGTCTTTGATTGTGGAGTCACCAGTTAGATGATTACAGTCAATTTTCTGTATCCCTCTCTTGTCTACCATCAAGAGCTAGATCTATGTCGTTCTTCCCAGGGAACTCTTCAATATGCTCAAATCTGTCCCTGGCAACAATGCCATTTATGTTATCACTCCAAGAGTCACTCCTAGACTATAAATAAGAGTAATCTTGATAACATAGAAATAAAAAGACAAAAATCTTGACTTAAAATCCTATGGGCAGCAAATCAGATTGAATAAGGCCCTAGATCAGTTCTAAGATCAAATAAGTGTGAATGAAGAAATCACGAAAAACACAAAGTGTAGCTAAGACTGAAAAAAAACCTGCTTTCAGTCACTACAGAAAGAATCTGTAATAGTTAGAAAACCTTTCAAAACATCATGGAATGGAAAAGATGTGTATGTCGCAGTTGTTGTAATAATCCGTATCACAAAATCCTTAGCATAAACTCTATTCATACAATCCTTATATAAACAAAACCACATCTAATAGAAGAAAATATAAGAAGTATGATAACACATAGAGAATAAACTATCTGATCAAAAGTCTTACTCATCAACAGAAATCTTTCACATAAAAAACTAAGACAAGTCTTTGAGGAAAACATCAAGCTTTCATACCCTGCAACTCATTATAATTTCTTGAAAAGCTTACAAAAGACCTCTTGGGTCTCTCCTCTCTTGGATCATGAATCCAACACTCCTACCCTCTTTTACAATGAATATATATTCATATAGGTCCTTTCCAGCTCACCTATTCGAACTCCAACCCCTTTCCCAAAATAGAAACAACTACAAACAGAAAATGACACGTTTTAACTAATTTCCTGCTTTTCAGGAGGCAAAATTCTGAAAAATAGGCTTCCAAACTCCACTTGTAATTCTCAAACCATAAAATATTTGTAAAATATGAGAACGATTTTTGTAGATAATCTCGTTATGAAGAAAAACCTCTCGCAGTTTCTTTAAATTCATCTCCAGCTGGCTGCAACATGTGTCACAAAATATGTCTCAAACAGGAAATCACGAAAACTAAAAACATAGGGCTCAAAGATTCTTTCGAATATCCCAATCCGTGACACCTATGTGAAAACTGAAAGAGGTTGATGTTCATGGGCCTGTTATTGACAATAAACTCCTTCATATTTTGAAAATTCATCTTAGTTCACCCAGAAATCCTTATGGAATTCAACAGGTCAAAAATGTCAGTTCAACAGTCTTAAAACAGAGTCCCAGCACATTCCATAGCACCACTTCTATGTCAAATATATCTCTAAACATAACACATTTTTAAAAACTGAGAGAGATTTTTGTTATTTGGTATGTCATGAAAAAAAATCTCCTCCAGTTTTCAAAAATACTTTCTCAATTGTTCATAGTACAAGTTTTAATTTTGTCACTCAAAACTGGCAGAAATGTCTTTGCACAGTTTGGTTTTTGCCAGAATTTAGGGAGCGAATTTAGGTAGCGCCCGTTTGTGTCTCCTATCAAAATTTAGGTAGCACCCGCCTGTGTGTTCTGTCAAAATTTAGGTAGTGCCATAAAAATATGTAGCAACTTCACTTGGACATGTGTATAATGGGTAGCAACTTCAGGTAGTGGCAGTAACAACATTGTAGGTAGCAAACTGGTGGAACATCAAAAATAGACAATTTTGTAGCACCATAGCACTACGGAATGTCTTCTCTACTACTGATGAAGGGATTGATTCTTTTTGAAAACCAAAAACTCTGAACAATAAGTATTAGAAGAATGTATAGGTGGCATATTTAATGTTTCATCAATTGTTTATCTTTGCAAAATGGAACACAAGCTTTCCAATGCCTTGGCCCTTACTTTTCTTCTTTTGTAGGATAGAGAATTTTGGTAGGGACTGTTCTTCAACAGCCTATTTAAGATTTGATGATCTTGTGAAAGGATTTATGACCTTGATGTTGGCTACTGAAGGAGATGAGGAGAAGTGTAGCTTCTTTGTTCTGCCTATAAAAGTTTTTTGAGCTACCTTTAGGAAAGGCAGGCCTCTTCTAGCTGCAAATTCTTGTGCTAACAGAACTTTCCACCCAGCAATTTTCCCACCAATTTTTGACATGGGGGGAGCCTTAAGAAGTACAAAGGTGATATTTTCCATGTCGAAAAAATTATGAACAAAGAAATAGTCTTCTAGCATATTTAACCATTTTTCTAGGGCATCTGCATCAATCAACCCTTCAAATATGGGAATATAAAAATTAACTTGTACCTTGAAAGGAGAGGTGAATCCAAAGTGGTCTCTTAATGAAGACGTGCATTTTTTTATCGACAGGCATTGAAGGATGTGCAAAAAATTCTCCATCATTCCGTCCCTATGCCATGTGAGAGCTTGCTCAAACAATAGATTAATGGAATCTTCTACTCTGTAGTCTTTATTTTATTATTCCATGGAGGGTTTCTTGGGCATGCGAGAGATATTGTCCTCAAGAGAGACAATATCGAGACCCAACTTTCTATATTCAGACCTCGTCAGGGACATGCACTAAAAAATTATCAAGAGCAGCTTGCTCTGATACCACTGATCCATATTATTTTCGGCATGAAATGAGAGCGGAGATATAATAAATAAATGTACATAGATATATCAGATATCTAATAATATAACATAGATATATCAGAGATATAACCAAAAACACTTAGATATAGTAATACACAATTTATTTTAATGAGCGAAATGTACAAAATTGTAGAAATACAGAGTGAAAGACTCGCTAGAATGGTGGAAACTTATCTTTGAGAAGAGATGTGACGGCTACGCTCATTCACAAGAATATGGTTGTTAAAATGAGGCTCCAAAGGCCTTTTTAACATAAATAAAAACCAAAACCCTAACCTCGAAAGATGAAAAGCCAACAGTTTTGTGGACCTCGTTTTGGGTAGTTTGGTGTATCAACTTCCCGGGGGTGTAACGTTGGCACACGATCTCTGTTTTGATCGCATGATAGCTCGTTGGAAAGGTATCAAAGAGGAGATTCATTTTGGGGGATTAATTAAATCCAATGGCCTCGGAAGTTTGGGACCCAAACAACTGCTAAAAATAGTAAGTTGTCAAAAACCTATTTTGATCCTGTTGGAATAGGTGGGTGGCGATCGAGATCCTCCTGGATCAATCCTCCCTCCTTAGGAAGCAATGGTTTTCATTGCATTGATTTCTCAGGAGAGAGGAGGAAGCGTTTGATGAATTTGAACCTTTGTCAATTGCTTGCCTTGCTGGAGAAGTCACATTGCTTAGATTGTTGAAGACTTTCACGAACCTGTTGGTGGCGGGGTTGAATCTATTCAACCAACCTGTTGTATCTTGGCTTAACTGGGTAGTGTGTAGGTACCATTGTAGGTGAAGAAACAATATCTTCTTTCTCTTCTGCAATTTGTTTCTGTTGGAAAGAAAGGTGTTGGGCCAAGGATCCAGTGATTGCAGTGTCTTTCTGTTCACCTTTTGAACAGATTGTGAAGAGGATAAACTTTGCAGTATGAGAGATTACCTTGCAGCACTGTTTTGGTGGACAATAGTCAAAACTACCCCTGATATCTTGTAGATATGACTCCCCAGAGTAAAAATGATAGTACGGGGTCGAGACTCATAAATACCATTGCAGTTCCACATATATTGTTGGCCCAAAAGAACATCACATACATCCAGCGGGGAAACATCACATAAAACCTCATCCTTGAAGGGTTGGATTATGTATGACACTCAACACTGTTGGCTGACACGAAGATCTCATCCCTGGCGAAGCCACTTGATTTTGTATGGTTGTGGGTGTCGTGTTGTCGAAAATCCCAATTGTTTGAAGACCTCTACTGAGATGAGGTTCTTCTATCTTTCGCTATCAACAATAAAATGCAGCGGGATCCCCTTCACCCACATCTGTGAATGAAAAAGGCACTCCCCCTCTTCAAGATCTGTTGGTTCTTCTAGTTGAATTGTTGTGATCATGATAGTAGAAGTGGGGTCTACGTCGATGATTTGTCTTTTCCCATTATTTTCTGAATTGGATTCTGAGTAAAGGTTCGACTCCTTTTCTTTAATCTTAACCACCAATGCTTGTTTTGAGAGACATTGATCAGTGTTGTGCTAGGGGATTTTTGTGGAAATCACATGATCACTTTCTAGTGTCCTTCTTCATATTTTCGTTACCTTTTCTTTCCATTAGTTTGGATTGGTTTTCTGTAGGATGGTTGTTAGGGTCATCTTTACCATAATTGGTTGTTGTAGATTTGCAGACCCGAACTCCCATTTGTTCTGTTGCTTAAATTTCTGCTCGATTTTGACATCATAATGATAGGCAGTTCCCAGTGATGAGAGGCCCAAGACATCCATTTCGGTTTGGATGTACCTATGCATAGCCCCACAGTATTTCAGAAACATATTCCACTCAGAGTCTTTGATACCCATCTTGGTGTGCAAGGTATGGAAAGTATTTTTGAACTATGACACTATTTGGCCCCTCTCTTACTACAATGTGGTCCATCTCATGTACTAGTCGTCATAGTTACCAACAGGGTAATATTTTTCCTTGACTGCATCCACAAAAAATACCAAGTGCGATCAACCCCATATATTCCATACTCCTTTATGGAAATTTTCTCCTAGTAAGTTTCCCACCAATGTTTGACATGGGGGAGAATGATAAGGAGTGTGAAGGTGGTCTTTTCCATGTCATAAAAATTGTGAACAGAGAAATAACCTTCTAGTAGATTTAACCATTTTTCTAGGGCATATACATCGATTTAAACTTCAAATACAGGAAAATAAAAATTAACTTGTACCTTGAAGGGAGAGATGCCTCCAAATTTTTCTCTTGATGAAGATGTGCTTGCTATTATCGGTAGGCATTGAAGGATGTGGGAAAAATTCTCCATCATTCTGTCCCTCTGTCATGTGAGAGCTTGCTCAAGCAATAGATTAATAAAATCTTCTTCTCTGTCATCTTTATTTTCTTCTGCCATGGAGGATTTATTGGGTGTATGAGAGTGATTGTCCTCTAGAGAGACAATCTCGAGACCCAACTTGCTATACTCAGACCTTGTCGGGGACATGCACTGAAAAACAATCAAGAGCAGCGTGCTCTTATACCACTGATCCGTATTATTTTCAGCACAAAATGAGAGTAGAGATATAATAAATCAATGTACAGAGATATATAAAATATCCAATAATATAACACATATATATCAGATATATAACCATAAACATAGAGATACATTAATACACAATTTTTATTACTGAGCGAAATGTACAAAACTATAGAAATACAGAGTGAAAGACTCGCTAGAATGGTGGCAAATTATCTCTAAGAAGAGATGTGATGGATACACTCATTCAAAAGAAGATGGTTGTTACAATGAGGCTCCAAAGGAATTTTTAACATAAATAAAATCCAAAACCCTAACCCTAGAAGATGAAAATCCAACAATTTTGTGGACCTCGTTTTGGGTTGTTTGGTGTATCAACTTCCCGGGGGCGTAACTTTGGCATACGATATTTGTTTGGAGTGCATGATAGCTCGTTGGAAAGGTATTGATGAGGAGATTATTTTTTGGGGCTCAATTAGAGCCTTTATGTATCATTTAGGTGCCCAATCATGAACAAACATCATTTAGTCCCTCAAAATGGCCCGAGAAGTTTGGGATCCAAACAACTGCTAAAAATAGTAAGTTTCCAAAAAATTGTTTTGAGCAAGTTGGAATAGGTGGGTGGCCACCGAGATCCTCCTGGATAAATTCTCCCTCCTTAAAAATAAATTGTCTCCATTGCGTTGAGTTCCTATGGGAGAGGAGGAAGCGTTTGTTGAATCTGAAGCTTGGTGAGCTCCTTGCCTTACTCGAGAAGTCGCATTGCTTAGCTTGTTGAAGAGTGTCATGAACCTATTGTTGGCAGGGTTAAATCTATTCAACCAACCTGTTGTATCTTGGCTTGACTGGGTAGTGTGTAAGTACCATTGTAGGTGAATAAATAATATCTTCTTTCTCTTCTGCAATCTTTTTCTGTTGGAAAGAAAGGTCTTGGGCCAAGGCTGTAGTGGTTGCAGTGTCTTTCTGTTCACCTTTTGAACATATTATGAATAGGCTAAATTTTGCAGTCTGAGAGATTACCTTGCGGAACTATTTTGGTGGGACAATAGTCAGAACTACCCCTGATATCCTATAGAGATGACCCACCAGAGTAAAAATGACACTACAGATTCGAGACTCATAAATAACATGGCACTTCCACATATATGGTTTTTCTAAAAGAACATCACAGACATATATGGATGGTTGACACGAAGATATTGTCTTTGGAGAAGTCCCTCGATGTTGTAAGGTTGTAGGTGTGGTGTTGTTGAAAATCCCAACTGTTTGATGACCTCTGCTGAGATGAGGTTCTTCTGGCTTCCACTATCAACAATAAAATGTAGTGGGGTCCCTTTCACCCACATCTGTGAATGAAAAAGGCATTCCCCTTCTTCAGGATCTGTTGGTTCTTCTAGTTGAATTATTGTGGTCACAACAATAGTAGTGGGGTCTATGTCAACGATTTTTCTTTTCCCATTATTTTCTTAATCATATTCTAAATCAGAGTTCAACTCCTTTTCTTTGATCTTGACCACCAATGATTGTTTTGAGTGACATTCATTAGTGTTTTGCAAGAGGCTTTTGTGGAAATCACACCACTTTCTAGTGTCCTTCTTCATCTTTATGTTACCCTTCTTTTCCTATAGCTTGAACTGGTTTTATGAAGGCTAGCTCCTAGGTTTTTCTTTACCATACTTTGGTTGTTGCGGATTTTCACACCCGAAATCTCGTTTGTTCTGGTGCCTAAATTTCTACTCGATTTTGACAGCGTTTCAATAGGTAGTTCCCATTGATGATATGTCCAGGAAATCCATTTGGTTTGGATGAACCTATGCAGAACCCCGTGGCATTTTAGAAACAGATGTCGCTCAGATTCTTTGATACCCAACTTGGTGTGCAAGGTATGGAAAGTATTTTTGAACTCCGACACTGTTTGGCCCCTCTCTTGTCATAGTGTGGGCCATCTGATGTACTAGTCGTCATAGTTACTAATAGGGTAATATTGTTCCTTGACCGCAACCACAAAAAAATCCCAAGTGGGCTTGACCCCATATATTCCAGACTCCTATGTGGAACTTTGATCCCAATAATTTTTCCAAAAATGTTTGACATGAGGGAGAGCCTTGAGTGTGAAGGTGATCTATTCCCTGTCAGAAAAAATGTGAGCAGAGAAATAACCTTCTAGAAACTTTAACCATTTTTCTAGAGCATCTGCATCGATTTGACCTTCAAATATGGGAATATCAAAATTAACTTGTACCTTGAAAGGAGAGGTGCCTCCAAAGTGGTCACTTGATGAATATGTGCCTGCTATTATCGATAGGCGTTGAAGGATGTGGGAAAATTCTCCATCATTTCGCCCCTCTGTCGCATGAGAGATTTCTCAAGAAACAGATTAATAAAGTATTATGCTCTATCGTCTTTATTTTATTCTGCCATGGAGAGCTTCTTTGGTGTGCAATAGTGATTTTCCTCGAAATATACAAGATTGAGACCCAACTTGCTATACTCAGACCTCATCGAGGACATGCACTGAAAAATCATCAAGAGCAACCTGCTCTGATACCACTTATCCAGATTATTTTCTGCACAAAATGAGAGCGGAGATATAATAAAGAAATGTATAAAGATATATCATATATCCAATAATATAACAGAGATATATCAGAGATATAAACATAAACACATAGATATAGTAATACATAATTTCTATTAATGAGCAAAATGTACAAAACTGTAGAAATATAGAGTGAAAGACTTGCTATAATGGTGGAAGCTTATCTCTGAGAAGAGATGTGATGGCTACACTCATTCTCAAGAAGATGGTTGTTACAATGAGGCTCCAAAGGCCCTTTTAACATAAATAAAATCCAAAACCCTAACCTCGGAAGATGAAAAGCCAAAAGTTTTGTGGACCCCATTTTGGGTAGTTTGGTGTATCAACTTCCCGGGGGCGTAAATTTGGCATAAGATCTATGTTTGAAGCGCACGATAGATCGTTGGAAAGGTATTGATGAGGAGATTAATTTTGGGGGCTCAATCAGAGCCTATAATTATTATTGAAGTTCCCAATCATGAAAAACGTCATTTAGGCCCTCAAAATGGCCCCAGAAGTTTGGGACCCAAACAATGGCTAAAAATAGTAAGTTGCCAAAAAACTATTTTGAGCTAGTTGGAATAGGTGGGTGGCCACCAAGTTCCTGTTGGATCAATCCTCCCTCCTTAGGAGGAAATGGTATCCATTGTGTTTAGTTCTCAATGGAGAGGAGGAAGTGTTTGTTGAATCTGAACCTTGGTGAGTTGCTTGCCTTGCTGGAGAAGTCGTGCTACTTATCTTGTTGAAGGTTGTCATGAACTTGTTGCTGGCGTGGTTGAATCTGTTCAACCAACTTATTATATCTTGGCTTGACTGGGTAGTGTGTAGGTACCATTGTAGGTGAAGAAACAATATCTTCTTTCTCTTCTACAATATGTTTATATTGGAAAGAAAGGTCTCAAGCTAAGGGTGCAGTGGTTGTAGTGTCTTTATGTTCACGTTTTGAATAGATTGTGAAGAGACTGAATTTTGTAGTATGAGAGATTACCTTTCATAACTGTTTTGGTGGGACAATAGTCAGAACTACCCATGATATCCTTTAGAGATGACCTCCAGAGTAATAATGACACTACGAGGTCGAGACTCATAAATAACATGGCACTTCCACATATATGGCTAGCCCAAAAGAACATCACATAAATCCAGTCGGAAAACATCACATAATACCTCATCCTTGAAGGGATGGATGTCGTATGACACTTGACACTGTTGGATGACACGGAGATCCCATCCCTGGCGAAGCCACTCGATGTTGTATGGTTTTCGGTGTGGTGT
>JASDQU010099974.1:238715-279075 GCA_032191745.1 Picea mariana | reverse complement strand
TGTGGGGATTGTGGTGAAGCATGGGCTCCAAAGTATGTACTTGTTGCAAAGTATGTACTTGTTGCTGGAAAAAACTATAGTCATGAGGACATAGATCCTAAAGTGAAGGAATGAGGCTATGGATGGTGCCTTCTTCATCCTCGGTGTAAAAACTATCTATGCATCATATCCATAACTCGATCTACTGTTGGTAATTTTATGGAGGTGTTGAAGGAGAATATGTGAGGGTTCTTGAAAACCATTGTGAGGTTGTTGCATAATAATGGAGAATATCACTCTATATAGCTTGTCGTAGACATGGGAGGTGTGTGTCTATACATATGGATGAGAAAGTGCAAAAAAATGAGGATACTTAAGGGTGTAATGAAAATATAGTCATGTGAAATACTACACTATACATAACAACGTAGTGAACATTAGGGTTGGGATATAAGACAACATGTTGTTCAATAGATACATGCATATGTACACAATGAGCGACTAATATTACCATTGTAATAGTATGATGGATTTGTGAGCCATTCTAGAGAGTGATGTTGTGAAGCATTGTGAAATATCCAAATAGATCATTCCCTTGTCGGTTCTCTCTATTGGCTCTATTTTTTTTGTGGCCAACTCTTAACATAAAGTTTATTGTTCTTGATTATGAATGTGTTGCTACCACATTCAAATTGATGCCATGTCATGGATCTAAAAATGTTTGTGTGAGTAGAGGGGTGGTGTGTTGAGTTGCATCCCATACCTGAAGGGGAATTGTGTGTGCAAATATCTTGCAGGAGTCATGATGTCTAACGGAGATGTGCCTTTTGGGTCAGAGAATGAAATGGTGTGTATATATAGTGTATATGTCCAAAACTTTTAGGTTTACAATGGTTGGATGAACCTATATTCAATATCCTCATGGGCATTGTGATGTAAGGAAAATCTTGAGAGGTTACAACTAGAAATAAGAACCATGAGAGAACCATGGCATTGTTACCCTATGTTTAGCATCCTTAAATGAATGCATTGATTTCTCCAAGAATGTTGAGAGGCTCCAATGGCTTCCACACATAATTGATTTTAGTTGTTGAATGTTGGATAATAATATTCACCCTACATCTAGCATCCCCAACCCCAAGCTAGGAAATGCCACACCAAAAACTCCAACTTTGATACCATTTAATTTGAAATAAAAAATCTATGCATATGAACAAAATGGTGTAGACTAAAACAAATATATACATTCATAACAAGACAAGAAAAACTCATAACATAAATACACAATTATTCACACGGTAATTAAATAAAACACATAAAAGACACTTATCTTTTGTAAAAAGTCACCAACTGCTTGTAGACCTCGGACTTTCTTCCCAACCATAGACTCTATTGCTCATAAACTCTCAATAGTAGGTCACCCTCGAGTTGGAGATAAAACTCCGCTAGGGCAAAGGAATCATAAGCCAAGCTAAGGTCTATCAACAACATAAATGCTCAAACTAAGGTGTTACCTCTAGAAGACATCCTATAACCTCTCATTCCCCACATGCATGTCTGACCCTAAGAAGTGTGCCCCTTCTCTTCTGAACAATCCTTCACCTACCCCACTTCTCTTCTAGGGCTTCAACAACGGGTAGGGCATGAAGTCTCAAAGCTCTGTAGCTGCATCTTGGCACACAGGGAATATAATTCCTAGTAGTTGTCTCACCTATAGAGAATTTTCACAGGCCTTCCAACCCAATTCTTCAATAGCACATGAGTCTGACAACCCACCTCTTCAGCTCCAATTATCCAGGTTATTGGTTGAAAACAACTCCAAATATTCCCATGTACAGGTATGGCCGATGGATGTAGAGTGTACGTATGAAAAGAGTGAGTGAGTGAATAATGAGTGAATGATGGAAACATACACTATTTCCCAACTATATGTATGCATGTTCCCAACTATATGTATGCATGTTCCCAACTTGAAACTTGTCATGTTGGGAACTACCTTGGGCTCCACTTGGGGTACATTCCCCCTTTTAGAAACTTAGGATATATGTGTATCCATACTTAGACTTTAGGAATATTAATATAATATTCCTTTGGGCTTAATCCCCCTTGGTTTAGCCCCTCCCCTAGACTCTTGCCCCCCCTTTCCCTTTCTAGTGGAGTTTATCCACCTATACTCTTTTGTACAGTTGGTCTGTAATAGTAATGTAAATTTTTAAATATTCAAGTGTGATTACATGTTACAATGATAGGCCTAATGGATTTTTAGCATTTGGCTCTCCAACCTAATAACCACACAGGCACTCTAGCCTCAAAACATAAATATACAAAAGCACTCTAGCCCCAAAATTCCCTAGCTCACCAACCTATATGTACATTACATTTACAATTGGGGTTCGACCTAGGTGTATTACATTAGAGTAAATCAATTAAATAATACACTATATACCCCAAATTATATAACATTAATGTCTTTGCTATGTGATGCATATTGTTTTTCATTCAATGTTTGCCTCCCATCTTTAAGATGTGTGCTAATTTTCTTGTGGGCATTGGGGATTAGCTTTGAATCATGTTGTAACGTCCCCGACCATCAACCCACTTTCCGGGCAACGCTACTACGTGGAAACATTCTCATACTTATGTAGTATGCACTTAAATGAAGTTAAATGGATTAACATAGTACACATATAATTACTGCTAACATACAGAATTAATGGAATTAAAATTAATTCATAATTGCAATGGAATACATGATAATATTGCTAGCATCATAGAAACACATTTTAATTGGAATTAAGACACATGCATATACTTATCTTTGAAACTTTAGTAACTCCACCAACCACGTGCAGACCTTCCATGAACCTCCCAGCCTTAGACCTCACTGCTCATCACGCTCAACAGTGGGTCACCCCCGAGCTGAGACTAAGCTCCACCCCCAGGAAGGGAATCCTAGACTAGGCTGGGGTTACAGGAAAACTGCACAGAGCAACCGGAAGGATTCTCTCCAGGAGCCTTCTTACGCCCACTACTCACGGACTCTCATTCCCCACATGCCTATTCCACCTAGGAGTATAAACCTTCACAAGCAAAGTCCATCGGTGCTTCACCTCCCTCTCTGGGTCTTGGCAACAGGCCATATCAGGAATTCTCAGAGCTCTCTAGCTAGTGTTGGACTCTCTCTGGGAGAAAACCACTTCCTAGCAGACTCTCTCACCTAGAGAGAGTTGCTCACAATCTTGACAACCTGCCTCTTCTACCACGTGCCTGACAACCCAGTTCTTCGACCAGTTTCAACCCAATTCCTGCAAGTTCAGGTTGACAACAACAACAAGAACTTTGGCTAACTCACAAGTGACAGCAGCAATAGGAAAACTGGGTGTGGACGTCCAAAAGATGGCAATAACCACGGTTCATCACTCATTCACACAAGGATGACAGTCGCAACAATAGATGGGCATAGGTCCGAAAATGGCAACGACCAGATGCTAGACACATCACCCTCAAGTGATTTCCCTGGTGTCAGGTTCCATAGAAGACATAGAATAGTTCACCGGTTTTGGTTCTTAGAATTGCGTGAGGGTAAAACAACAAAGGTTCCAAAGCAGAGGCAAACAATTTTCAGACAGAGGATCCGAAAACTAGCAACACGGACGCAAAGACGGAGGACCCCCCCCCCCCAAANAATAGTTTTAACTGCCTACATCCATGTCGACACTTGTCTTCCTGGAGCTGCATGCATTCCCTTTTTGCACATGCTGGAGTTGCATGCATTGCCCCTCCCAGGACTTAGGATAAAAACATACATTTCACATAACTTTTGGAATAATAATAAATTATTATTCCCAAGGACTCAAGCCCCTAAGATTAGCCCCTCTTCCAACCTTTCAACCCCCTTTTCGCTTACCCACCTTGTGGAATCTTAGTACCCCATCACTCTTTCTTCGTGGTTGGTTTTCACGCAATGATGTTTATATTTTATTAATGATCTGCATAATTACATGTACAAAAACAGGCTCCTGGCCTTAACACTTAGGCTCTCAGCCTAATAAACACATAAGCCTACCAACTTATCAATAATCGGCTCACCAACCTACATTACATGCTTTAAAATTCATAATCATGATTACAATAGGGCTCGTCCTTGGGGATATTACAATCCCCTCCCCTTATTTTTGCACTGTCCTGAGTGCAACTTTTACACAACATCAACAAGATTTTCAAAATCTTCAAAAAGATGTGGGTATTCTACCCGCATAGCATCCTCATTCTTCCATGTCGTGTCCTCAAAACCGTACCAGGTCCACTGGACCTTTACAAGCCCTATGGCTCGATTCCAGAGTTGTTTTCTTTTCTGGTCCAATATGCGCACAGGATGCACTTGCAGGACACCTTCCTTTGTTCCACCTGAATCACATTCCAATCTGTTATCACTCCAAGAGTCACTCCCACAGTCTAAATGAGAGTAAGCTTGGTAACATAGAAATAAAAAGACTTGATTGGATAACTTAGGTTTTAGGAAACTTTGAGAGGTAAAATTAATCAAGAAGGCAATGAAGCCATTGGGCATGGAGTCCATGAAATACACAAATATTGACTTAAAATCCTATGGGCAGCAAATCAGGTCGAATAAGGCCCTAGATCAGTTCTAAGATCAAATAAGTGTGAATGAAGAAATAAGGAAAAACAGTGAACACAAAGTGTAGCTAAGACTGAAAAGAAACCTGCTTTCAGTCACTACAGGGAGAATCTGTAATAGTTAGAAAACCTTTCAAAACATCATAGAATGAAAAATATGTGTATGTGGCAGCTGTTGTAATAATCCTTATCACAACATCCTCAACATAAACTCTGTTCATACAATCCTTATATAAACAAAAACACATCTAATAGAAGAAAATATAAGAAGTATGATAACACATAGAGAATAAACTATCTAATCAAAATTATTACTCATCAGCTGAGATATTTTACATAAAAACTAAGACAAGTCTTTAAGGAAAACATCAAGCTTTCATGCCCTGCAACTCATTATCATTTCTTGAAAAGCTTACAACAAACCTCTTGGGTCTCTCCTCTCTTGGATCGTGAATCCAACCCTCCTACCCTCTTGTAAAATGAATATATAGTCATATATGTCCTTTCTAGCTCACCTATTCGAACTCCAACCCCTTTCCCAAAATAGAAACAACTACAAACAGAAAATGACACGTTTTAACTAATTTCCTGCTTTTCAGGAGGCGAAATTTTGAAAAATAGGCTTCCAAACTCCACTTGTAATTCTCAAACCATAACATCTGTGTAAAATATGAGAATGGTTTTTGTATATAAGCTTGTTATGAATAAAAACCTCTCTCAGTTTCTTTAAATTCATCTCCATTTGCCCGCAAAAGGTGTCACAAAATATGTCTCAATAGGAAATCACGAAAACTGAAAACATAGGGCTCAAAGATTCTTTCAAATATTTTAATCTGTGAAGTCTGTGTGAAAAATTAAAGAGGTTAATGTTCATGGGCCCGTGATTGACAATAACCTCCTTCATATTTTGAAAATTTATCTTAGTTCACCCAGAAATCCTTCTGGAAGTCAACTGGTCAAAAATGTCAGTTCAACAGTCTTAAAACAGAGTTTCAGCAACACATTTCGTAGCACCACTTCTATGTCAAATATCTGTCTAACCATAACACATTTTTAAAAATTGAGAGAGGTTTGTGTTATTGGTATGTGATGAACAAAAACCTCCTCCAGTTTTCAAAAATACCTTCTCAATTGTTCATAGTACAAGTTTTACGTTTGTCACTCAAAATTGGCAGAAACGTCTTTGCACAGTTTGGTTTCTGCTAGAATTTAGGTAGCGCCCGTCTGTGTCTCTTGTTAAAATTCAAGTAGTGCCCGCCTGTGTTCTGTTAAACTTTAGGTAGCTCCATCAAAATATGCATCACCTTCACTTGGACATGTGCAGAATGGGTAGCAATTTCGGGTAGTGGCAGTACCATTAGCTTTAGGCGAATCAACAACATTGTAGGTAGAAAACTGGTGAAACATCAAAAATAGACTATTCCGTAGCGTGATAGCGCTACAGAATGTCTGTGCTACTACTTCTGAAGGGATTAATTCTTTTTGAAAACCCAAAACTCTGAACAATAAGTATTAGAAGCCTGTATAGGTGGCATATTTAGTGTTTCATCAATTGTTTATATTTACAAAAAGGGACACAAGCTTTCCAATGCCTTGGCCCTTATCTTTCTTCTTCTGTAGGATAGAGAATTTTGGTGGGGATTATTCTTCAACAACCTCTTTAAGAGACGATGATCTTGTGAAAGGATTTTTTACCTTGATGTTGGTTGTTGAAGGAGATGAGGAGAAGTGTAGCTTCTTTGTTCTGCCTATAAAGGTTTTTTGATCTTCCTTTATGAAAGGCATGCCTCTTCTGGCTGCAAATTCTTATGCTAACATAGGATCCATGGGGGATAGAGTCCTCCCTGTGAGGCTCTAAGATCTCTTGTAGTTTCAGTGCCTTATCCATTGGGTTGCTCCCAACATTTAACCCGTGCAAACTGCTCTGACCTGTGACCTTCAACTGAAACCAAATGCAAAATGAAAACTTAACTACTGGAAGAGATTCTCACTGGAAGAGATTCTCAGGGTGCTGAGATTATTTCAAACAACCTACCTACCCTAACCTAGCCCCTAAGTTGTTTGATCAAGTGAAATTAAAAATCCAATGGAGCCATGCAAGCATCTCATCTACTGGTTGGATTCTTTGCATTTGTTTCTTCAAAGGCAACAAGGAATACCTAATTAAAGACAATGCATCTAAGAGTTTGAAATCAGTTTCATCACTGACCAAATCTGAAAACTTAAACTCACTCATTGACTGCAAACATGTGGCAAAAGGATCTTGCATCTCATGAAGAAAAACCTCTTGTTGATCAACACANTTTTTTGTTTCAATCCTTTATACTCACCATCAGTTTGGAAAGAGTTTGAAAATGACCCCTAATGTCTTTCAAAAGAAATGCCATTTTGATTTTCAAAGGAAGAAAGGAAAATTGTTTGTTGACCAACTTGTTCTTGAAATAAAGTTTTAGGAAATGAATGGTTCGAATAGAAAACTGCTTGACTATTCTTATATCCATGATCACTTAAAATATTCATATCTTCATCATCTTCACTTTCAAATTCACAACTACTTGATGGCTGAAAAGTTGAATTGGTAAAACCTTCCGCATAACAAACTATGGGATCAATAAAATCTTCAGAAGGTTGATGGTTTATAAGATGGTGAACTCTCTCTTTCAGAAATTGGAATGAAGAAAAGCACAGGGGTAGAGCATTTCCTTCAGCAAACTCACTACCTTTTTGTTGTCTATCATCATGGCCAAAATGTGTGGGTCGTAAACCTTCATAAGACTGTTGAAAAGAATCATCTCCCGGAGATGACCCTACAAATGGTTTCTCTAGAAGAAAAATATCATAATCATCATAATACTCGTCATAAGGAGGTAAATTGGAAACCTATTGAATATCCATAGCAAGAGTATTTGGATCAATGGTTGGTAAGTCAGCCACTTGATCATCAATCATTACAACTTCCTCTTTATAATAGTTCTCACAAGAGGATGACAAAACAAGGTTTACATCATATGGATTTTGATCAATAAGAAACATATAGTTGTCAATGTAGTCATCAACTATTTCATCTTCAACATTGTTTGAAAACTTCCCCTGAATTTGACATGCATACCTGTTCATTGAAACATCTGCAATCATTGAGGAATCTGATTCATATTTTGACACTTACTTACATCCTTGTTGTTGTCCTAGATTTGATTCACACTCACTGTTTTCTTGCTGCAAATTTGAAATGTACTGACAGTTCCCTTGTTCATGTGCATGCATATTTTCAAAGTCGACCTGCTCTCAGATCCTCCTGGAAGCACGGATGTTTTCCTCGACTCCTTGGGCATATTCAAACAAGCTCCTTAAGGATGAAGAATTCCTTTCTAACAGGAGAAGGGCAAGTTTTGAATGAAGACCCATAACATAATATATCATGGAAACTGTCTCTGTAGGCCAGATCTCCAAAGGCATAACATGATAAATGCCATAAAATCTTCTGTTAAAAACAGACAAAGATTCATCCTGCTCTCTCTTCAAAGAAAAAAAACCATCAAGGTATGAATCTAATGATTTGTTCTCACCCCAATACTTCAAAAAAGAATTAGAGAAGTTGACCCAAGGGCCAATAGAATCAACTCTTATACCCTTAAACCATACAACAACATCTCCGATCAAAGATTTAGAGAACAATATCTTGATCACATTTTCATGGACAATCTCAAACTGATCAATAAAATCCTCAAAGGATTCCAAGTGCCTCTCATCTAAAATTTGATTCTCTCCAGAAAATTGGGGAAGGTATTCAAAGCAGTCAAGAGGGTAAGAATGAAGGAGATAGGGCATCCTTAAAGGCTTGAACATCTTCATCCTTATTTTAATTTGAAAGGCAGTGGGCTGATCATGAAGGTTAATAGGTTGATGACAAGGTTGATCATTAATGCTCAAAGGTGTTGAAGTTTGAGTAGGTTTAGAATCAATCTTAATTTCCTCAAGGTTACAAGAATGCTCTAATTCAGGAGGAATTGGAATGCAGAACTCATCTTTAGGAACGAGCTGTAATGAGGATATAGGATCAACATCAACAACATAAGGATGCAAGATTTACTCTTCTAAGGTTGGATATATGAAGGTAGGCTGATGATCACAGGAATAAACAAAACAAAAAATAATCCTCTTGACATGTGAAGGGAAAAGAATGAAAGAGTTGATAAAGAATAGAAAACGTTCATGTAGAAAAATAATGAACTGATACCTGGTCATCTTTCTATCAACGGGAGCATCCCTAGTGGAGTCTTTGATTGTAGAGTCACCAGGTAGATGATTACAGTCATTTTTCTATATCCCTCTCTTGTCTACCATCAAGAGTTGGATCTATTTCATTATTCCCAGGGAACTCTTCAATATGCTCAAATCCGTCCCCGACAACAATGCCATTTATGTTATCACTCCAAGAGTCACTCCCAGACTGTAAATGAGAGTAAGCTTGGTAACATAGAAATAAAAAGACTTGCTTGGATAACTTGGGTTTTAGGAAACTTTGAGAGGTAAAATTAATCAAGAAGGCAATGAAGCCATTGGGCATGGAGTCCATGAAATACAACAATCTTGACTTAAAATCCTATGGGCATCAAATTAGGTCGAATAAGGCCCTAGATCAGTTCCAAGATGAAATAATTGTGAATGAAGAAATCAGGAAAAACACAAAGTGTAGCTAAGACCGAAAAGAAAACTGCTTTCAATCACTATAGGAAGAATTTGTAATAGTTAGAAAACCTTTCAAAACATCACAGAATGAAAAATATGTGTATGTGGTAGCTGTTGTAATAATCATTATCACAACATCCTCAGCATAAACTCTATTCATACAATCCTTATATAAACAAAAACACATATAATAGAAGAAAATATAAGAAGTATGATAACACATAGAGAATAAACTATTTGATCAAAAGTCTTACTCATAAGCTGAGATATTTTACATAAAAACTAAGACAAGTCTTTGAGGAAAACATCAATCTTTCATGCCCTGCAACTCATTATCATTTCTTGAAAAGCTTACAACAAACCTCTTGGGTATCTCCTCTCTTGGATCATGAATCCAACCCTCCTACCCTATTGTACAATGAATATATAGTCATATAGGTTCTTTCCAGCTCACCTATTCGAACTCCAACCCCTTTCCCAAAACACAAACAACTACAAACAAAAAATGACACGTTTTAACTAATTTCCTGCTTTTCAATAGGTGAAATTCTGAAAAATACGCTTCCAAACTCCACTTGTAATTATCAAACCATAACACGTGTGTAAAATATGAGAATGATTTTTGTATATAAGCTAGTTATGAAGAAAAAAATCTCTCAATTTCTTTAAATTCATCTCCAGCTGGCTGCAACAAGTGTCACAAAAATATGTCTCAAACAGGAAATCATGAAAACTGAAAACATAGGGCTCAAAGATTCTTTTGAATCTCCCAATCCGTGAAACCTGTGTGAAAACTGAAAGAGGTTAATGTTCATGGGCCCATTATTGACAATAGCCTCCTTCATATTTTGAAAATTCATCTTATTTCACTCGGAAATCCTTCTGGAATTCAACTGGTCAAAAATGTCAGTTCAACAGTCTTAAAACAAAGTTTCAACAACACATTCTATAGCACCACTTATATGTCAAATATCTATCTAACCATAAAACATTTTGAAAAACTGAGAGATTTTTTTGTTATTTGGTATGTGTAGAACAAAAACCTCCTTCAGTTTTCAAAAATACCTTCTCAATTGTTCATAGTACAAGTTTTAAGTTTGTCACTCAAAACTGGCAGAAACGTCTTTGTGCAGTTTGGTTTCAGCCAGAATTTAGGTAGTGAATTTAGGTACTGCCCGTTTGTGTCTCTTGTCAAAATTTAGGTAGCGCCCACCTGTGTTCTGTCAAAATTTAGGTAGCACCATAAAAATACGCAGTACCTTCACTTGGACATGTTCAGAATGGGTAGCAACTTCGGGTAGTGGCAGTACCATTAAGTTTAGGCGAATCGACAACATTGTAGGTAGCAAACTGGTGGAACATCAAAAATAGACTATTCCGTAGCGCCATAGCACTATGGAGTGTCTGCGCTATTACTGCTGAAGAAATTAATTCTTTGTGAAAACCCAAAACTCTGAAGAATAAGTATTAGAAGCCTGTATAGGTAGTAGATTTAGTGTTTCATCAATTGTTTATCTTTGCAAAAAGGGACACAAGATTTCCAATGCCTTGGCCCTTAGCTTTCTTATTCTGTAGGATAGAGACTTTTGGTAGGGACTATTCTTCAACAACCTCTTTAAGAGATGATGATCTTGTGAAAGGATTTCTGACCTTGATGTTGGCTACTGAAGGAGATGAGGAGAAGTGTAGATTCTTTGTTCTGCCTATAAAGGTTTTTTGAGCTGCCTTTAGGAAAGACATGCCTCTTCTAGATGCAAATTATTGTGCTAACACAATCAATTACAGGATTAACATCAGGTATATATTTCTTAAGAAATGAAACATGAAACACATTATGTACAGTCATGGATGCAGGTAATGCAAGCATATATGAAACTGGCCCAATCCTTTCTAGGATTTCAAATGGCCCACAAAATCTGGCTACCAACTTGGTGCAGTTTCCCAACTTCAAGGAACTTCTATTGGCTTTTACTTTCAGGAAAACATGATTGCCCACTTTAAACTCTTTGTGGGTTCTGTTCTTATCAACATAACTTTTCTGCCTGTCTTGGGCAACCTTTAAATTAATTTTTAGCATTTGTTCTTCCATTTCCTTAAGCAACTCTGGCCCAACTACTGCTCTGTTAGCTATATTATCCCATCTTATTGGAGTATTTCTCTTTCTACCATAAAGTGATTAAAATGGGCTCATCTTCAATGATGCTTTATACCCATTATTGTAGGCGAATTCTACCAAGTGTAGCTAGTCTTCCCATTTTGATGGTTTGTCCAGCACATACATCCTTAGCATGTCTTCTATTACTCTATTCACCCTCTCTATATATCCATCAAACTCAGGATTATAGGCTGTACTAAAGTTCAGATTCGTTCTGAACCCCTTGAATAACCCCTTCCATAAATTTGAGGTAAATTTCAGGTCTTTGTCAAACACAATTGTCTTAGGGATTCCATGCAATCATGCTATTCCCTCACAAAGATGTCAGCAACATCCGCTGCCTTGTGAGTACTCTTTAATGGAATGAAATGGGCAGCTTTCGTAAGCTTGTCCACCACCACCATAATTGAATCATGTTTCTTGCCTGTTCTGAGCAATCCCGTGATGAAGTCCATTTTCATTACCTCCCACTTCCACTCAAGAATGGGTAAGGGTTGCAACAACCCTGTTGGGTGTCTGTGCTTAGCTTTAACCTTCTAGCACTCCATACATCTGGCGATGTATTCAACAATATCCTTCTTCATACCTAGCCATAAATAATGACTCTTAACTGCTGCCACGGTTTTCTGATATCCAGGGTGCCCTTCGTAAGGCACATTATGCATTTCATGCAAAATCATACGTTTCAAGTCCTGGACATTAGGTATATAAATTCTGTTCTTTTACAAAAGTGTTCCATCTGTTTCCAATTTATAATTTTCCACTTTCTGTGGCATCTTGCCTTGTTGTAGCTTTGCTACTAGCTCCATGTACTTCAAATATTCATTTGCAGCTTTTAAAATTCTACCCTTTATATCATTTCGGTACATGCTAATGGTTGTAGCATGTAACTCGTGTACTCTCCTGCTAAGTTCATCATCCACTTTATTCTCCTTCCCTTTGATATGCTTGATATCAAAATCGTACTCATAGAGAAACTCCAACCACCTACTCTGCATAGCATTCAAGGTTGGATGATCGAACAAATACTTCAGATCGTTATGGTCTTTTCTCAGTTCAGACCTTCTTCCCATGAGGTAATGCCTCCACTTCTTTAGAGCGTGTACTATAGCTGCCAACTCCAAATCATGAGTGGCATAGTTCCTTTCATGCTCTTTCAACTTTCTGGATTCATAACAAATTACGAATCCATTCTGACTAAGGAGTCCTCCCAATCCTTCTTTGCATGCATCAGTGCATACCACAAAATCTTCATTTGGATCTGAAATCCTCAGGATTGGAGCACTGGTTAACAATTGCTTCAATTGCTTAAATCTTTTCTCACAATCCTCTATCCATTGAAAATTCTTCTCCTTCCTTTGCAAGGAAGTGATAGGGTGAGCTATCCTCGAGAACCCTACGATAAGCCTTCTGTAATAACCAACTAAATCCATGAAGGGTCTAACTTATGTCACATTCTTTGGCACTGATCATTCTCTAATGGCCTCAATCTTCTCAGGATCTACAACTATCCCATCCTTCGAAATAATATGCCTCAAGTAATGGATTTGCTCATGATAAAATGAGCATTTTCTCAACTTGGCATACAACTGGTGCTCTCTTATCACCTGCAACACCATCCTCGGATGTTGTTTATGCTCTTCCTTTGACTTGGAACGCACCAGGATGTCATCCAAGAATACTATGACAAACTTGTCTAGATAGTCTCTGAATACACCATTCATTAAACACATAAAAACAATGGGTGCGTTCGACAACCCAAATGGCACCACTGTGAATTCATAGTGATCATACCTTGTTCTAAAGGTGGTCTTACTGATGTCTTCATCCTTTATCCTTACCTGGTGATATCCTGACCTGAGGTCTATCTTCGAAAATATCTTCGCATCCTTCAACTGATCAAAGAGGTCATCAATCCTCGACAGAGGATATTTGTTCTTTATAGTTACTTTGTTCAATTGTTTGAAATCAATACACAATCTCAGCATCCCATCCTTCTTCTTCACGAACAGGACCGGGGCACCCCAAGGTGATAGACTTGGGCATATATACCCCTTCTTTAGAAGCTCTTCAAGTTGTAATTGTAGCTCTTTCATCTCTAACGTACTCATTCTGTAAGGAGATTTCAACACTGGA
Source organism: Picea mariana (assembly GCA_032191745.1). Classification (NCBI taxonomy): domain Eukaryota; kingdom Viridiplantae; phylum Streptophyta; class Pinopsida; order Pinales; family Pinaceae; genus Picea; species Picea mariana. The sequence goes on along the minus strand of JASDQU010099974.1, from coordinate 265,478 downwards.
ACTGCTCCAGGCATCAATTTTACAAAGAAATCAATATCTCTCTTCAGGGGTAATTTTGGCACCTCCTGGAATGCATCTTCAAACTCCTTTAGTACAACATGATCTCCAATTTTTCAGACCTCATCCTTAGATGCTTCCTCCACATGGTCTACAAATAATTGACAACCTTTTCTATAACACTTCTTCAGTTGCATTGCTAAGATTTCTTTGATAGCAACAACTCTGGGAATTCCTTGGGCTGTTCTCCGATTCTCTTCCTCATCCAGGTAAGTGAATGCCTTATTACGACAATCCAAGATGGCATGGTGATGTTCCAACCAGTCCATCCCAATTAGGCAGTCATAAGAACCTAATGGTAGAACATTCAATTCAGCCTTTGTGCTCAGTCCATTCATGTCCATTGGACAGGACTTAACCAATTCAGTGACTTTTCTCTTTGTTCCTATAGCCAGCTGCACTAACCAAGAATTTTCATGTTGGCTTCTTGACAAATGCAAACTTTCCACCATTGTAAGATCTATGTAACTATGGCTAGCCCCTGAATCAATTAAAATAGTAAATGGTTGGTTGTTAATCATACCTTCTACTTCAATCATGTGTTGAAATTCAGCTTGCTTGTTGTCCAGGGTTGCATAGATCCTTGGCATTCTACTGCCCATGTCCTCCATTATTTCAGTTTGTTGAACATTATGGAAATCTCTCACTTTTCCATTTTTGTAGGGACAATATCTGTACTTGTGGTTCTCTTTACAACCCCAACACTGAATGGACGTTTGTCTTGGCCTTTGTTCCCCCACTTCAACCATTCTCGGCTCTCTAAACGTTGGCTATCCTTGAGGAATATTTCTAAAAAAGGGAGGTACGCCTCTACTCTTTCTTAAACTTCTTCTGGTCATCCCAAGCCTTCTGAAAGGTACACTTTTCTCTTTGTTGTTCATATAAGAATTTCGCTCTTCTTATAATTTCTTCCATGGTCTCAGGGTCATCATACTGGATCTTGTCCCCAATGGAAGATGGTATTCCACTCAAATACCTTTGAATCTTGACAGTTTCCTCTTTGATGAACGGAACATACTTCAACAATTCCAAAAACCTACGTTCATACTCATCAATGGTCATGTTGTCTAGCTTGAGTTTAAAGAACTCTTTCATCTTTCTGTCATAATATCTCTTAGTCAAATACTTCTTCTCAAAATACCTCTTGAATTCCTTCCAAGTGATATCTTTCTCTCTAATGTGTTGCACCTACACAAGTTTATCCCACCACATGGATGCTTTCCCTTTCAGTTGATACATCACAATTCTTCCTTCCGCATGTGAGGAATAATTCTGTAGTTGGAAGTATTTCCTCATACCGAGAAACCATGTTTCGACGTCTTCCTCCTTATGATGTTCTCCATCAAACATAGAAGGCTTAATCTTGTTCATCTCTCCCTTCAATTCATCCACTCCAGATCTCCTGTTCTTTCTGGTAGGAGATGGGATTGAACTACTGTATGCCCTTCTCTTGGAGCGACCTTGGGAGTGATGATGGTGTCTACCCTCACTCCTTGACCTTCTTCCCTCAGAAGTCTGGTGATCCCTGTTCTTCTCGAGTCGCTCTCCTTCTCCAACTTCTTCTCTATTCTCTCCAAACTCTTTAACATCTTTATGTTAAATTCACCTTGTTTTTCCTGAGGTTTTCTGATCTTTTTCTATCCTCTCATTGAGTTTGGGCATCTTTTTGCAATTCTTCAATGATATTCCTCATGCTTCTTTCCTTATCTATCTCATCTCCATGGCCATTGGAGTTCGATCCTTCAACTCCCAAGTGAACATCCATTCCTTTTGCTTCGTTCTCAGAACTGGAAGCAGTCCATGCCCTTTCCATTTCTTTGGCACTTGGTGGCATTTCTACTTGGTTCTCGCACTTGCTAATCTTCTGCAAAACAATGTGTAGACAACCAGAATTTTTCAAGTAATTATTCCTTAACAAATCCCACAACATTCATAAACAACTTGATTAAATAAAATTTTCAGTTTCCATGAATTTTCTGAGCTCTGCTTGGCTCTATAGGAAACTTAGGCCTTAGCCTCTTTTCTCTCAGTTCCCAAACCCACTCGACCATGGTTCGTGACCAAGCATTAGATCTCAAGGTCCTCTAATAGGAACTTCAGGGTTTCGAGTTTCGGTGTTTCGGTCCTAGAGGCTCTCATACTCACTTCCCTCTCCAACTCCTGACTTCCAAACTTCTGACCTTTCTCACCCCCGGGCCCACAACACAGTTGTCACCAACCAAGGTGGTGACATGTGATGTGCTTAAGTAGGTCCACGTTACCATGGGTTACAGCCTTTGGCCCCACTGCCTCTACTTTTCCTTCAGGGCCCACTGGTACATGGTACACATCCCACATGTCCACACCATCCAAGTGACGTCATCCCGACTCACTACTTCGGATCTTTGGGATTTCACGATTTCAGGCTTTGAGAGTTTGTGTGTTAGCACATCCCATTTCTCCCGACAGTCGAACTCACGAAATTACAATCTACTCTTCTGCTTGATCCAAAGGTCCTGATTTCCCCACGATCTGACGACTCAGATCTTGTCAGGATTTCACGTATTGGGATTTCGTGTGTCGCGACGTCAAAATACTTTCCACCTATGTCTTCCCGATCCCTGAAATGCTTAAATTATTCCTGGACAATTAACAATCCATATCTCTCCTGGACCAATGGTTATGATCCAATCGCGAATTCGCGTTTCACTAATTTTCACGAACTTTCCCTTTGACCTTATCAAGTCACGAGTCAGGGAAAGGTTGATCGCTCTCCACGCGTCCCTCCCGATGAACGGTTAGGATTGTTGTGGCTTTTCCACTTGAAAATCTCCAACATATGTGGATCTCTACTACATGTCCTTTTCGATGGATGGTCCTGATGATATCGAGGCTTCGCGTATCGCAATTTCCACACTCATGTGAAACTCCTAAGGATTTTAAAGCTTGTGCATGTTCCTTGGATCCAATGACTGTTGGTCCACATGCTCAGATCTGATGGCCCAGATATGATCTCTTCTGCGCGCTCTCCTAAGTGTCTGGACGTGGATTCGATGGTCCAGATCTTCTCCTCTATAGCTGATCTACGTCTGTGGTTTTATTCTACCGCTACTCCTCTTGAGATTCGTAACACTACCAAGTAACTCGTTGGCACTCAGAAACAATCTAAGGTTCGAAATTGATTCCTTTGAACACCATTTCCACTTGAAACCTTGGGTCCAAAGACCACTTATCCGGCCCATCCAGAATCAACGTTGAAAACATGGCTCTGATACCATATTGTAACGTCCCCGACCATCAACCCACTTGTCTGGAAACACTACTACGTGGAAACATTCTCATACTTATGTAGTATGCACTTAAACGATGTTAAATGGCTTAACAGAGTAAACATATAATTACTGCTAACATACATAATTAATGGAATTAATAATAATTCATAGCTGCAACGGAATACATGATAATATTGCTAGCATCACAGACATGCATTTTAATTTGAATTAAGACACATGCATATTCTTATCTTTGAAACTGTAGTAACTCCACCAACCACGTGCAGACCTTCCACGAACCTCCCAACCTTAGACCTCACTTCTCATCACGCTCAACAGTGGGTCACCCCCGAGCTAGGACTAAGCTCCACCCCCGGGCAGGGAATCCTAGACTAGGTTGGGGTTACAGGAAAACTGCATAGAGCAACCAGAAGGATTCTCTCCAGGAGCTTTCTTACACCCACTACTCAAGGACTCTCATTCCCCACATGCTTGTTCCACCCGGGAGTATACACCTTCACAAGCAAAGTCCATCGGTGCCTCACCTCCCTTTCTGGGTCTCAACAAAAAACTGGATCAAGAATTCTCAGAGCTCCGTAGTTGGTGCTGGACTCTCTCTGGGAGAAAACCACTTCTCAGCAGACTCTCTCACCTAGAGAGAGTTTCTCACAGGCCCAACAACCTGCCTCTTCTACCACGGGCCTAACAACCCAGTTCTTCGACGAGTTTCAACCCAATTCCTGCAAGTTTAGGTTGAGAACAACACCAATAGCTTTGGCTAACTCACAGGTGATAACAACAATAGGAAAACTGGGTGTGGACGACAACAACCACGGTTCAACACTCATTCACTCAATGATGACAGTGGCAACAGTAGATGGGCATAGGTCCAAAAATGGCAACGGCAAGATGCTAGACACAACATGCTCAGGCGATTTCCCCGGTCTCAGTTTCCATAGAAGACAAAGAAAAGTTCACCAGTTTTGGTTCTTAGAATTGTGTAAGGGTAAAACAACAGAGGTTCCAATGCAGAGGCAAACGATTTTTAGACAGAGGATTCAGAAACTGGCAGCATCGACACAACAACAGAGGACCCCCCCCAACACGGTTCAACTAAACAGTTTTAACTTCATGCGCTCAGGTCGACACTTGTCTTCCTGGAGCTACATGCATTCCCTTTTTGCACACGTTAGAGCTACATGTGTTGCCCCTCCCAGGACTTAGGATAAAAACATACATTTCACATAGCTTTTGGAATAATAATAAATTATTATTCCCAAGGACTCAAACCCCTAAGCTTAGCCCCTCTTCCAACCTTTCAACCCCCTTTTCCCTTACCCAACTTGTGGAAGCTTAGTCCCCCATCACTCTTTCTTCGTGGTTGGTCTGCACACAGTGATGTTTATATTTTATTAATGATTTGCATAATTACATGTACAAAAACAGGCTCCTGGACTTAACACTTAGGCTCCTGGCCTAATAAACACATAAGCCTACCAGCTTATCAATACTCGGCTCACTAGCCTACATTACATGCTTTACAATTCATAATCATGATTACAATAGGGCTTGTCCTTGGGGATATTACACATGTTGACCATGCAACAACATCAACATCATTTTGGAGCAACATCGATACTAATGGTTGGTTACACCCTCTGTAGCAAGATAAATATGATTGGTACCTTGGTTGAGGGATCCCTTGGGAAGATCAATATGGTATGGATGACAGATTAGTGGGTATGGGTTGGCATTGCTAATTGCAGGTGTTGAATCAAGTGTTGGAAACAAGAGTTCCGCTACATGTGTTGCGAGATCTAGGATCACATAGTTTTTTACCAATTGATATGTTGTTTGTATATTTTAGGCATCCATGATGATGAGAATGGTGTCTATTTCACTCTATGAGAGAGAACATGGGAAGTAGGGCGAGTAACTATGTAATGCTCAACGTAAAAGTCTCATGGGATGTCTCTAGTAGCATTGTCATGAATGCAATATGGTAGTTACGTTGGAAAAAGGTTGTGTGTTGGAGCAAGCTAGATGTTGGGTGCTCGTGGAGATAAATGTTTATCAACAATTGGTATAATAACTAGGAAAGAGAGTTGAATAAGGACATAAAATGATCCATAAATGAGGGACTTATATCTCACCGGTTTCACCAACATGAATCCTCTACAAATTCACTTCACCAACATGGATCCTTTGAAAATTAATTTTTAACTATGTTCCTAGTTCTATACAAAGACATATGTCCTCAATGTAGTCTGCACACAACAACCAACTAACAATGAATGTCAAACATTATCATTTCACCTATAATGATCGCAAAGTAGAGAAAGGCTCCAAAAACATCACCAGTGTGTAGAACAAAAACGAGTTGTTCATTATCATTCGTTGGAATGCTAAAGTGCATGTTCCCATGACCAAGTGTTCTTATCCCTCCTATGAAAAATATTATGGAAGGGATGTTTAAATGCTAGAGTGCATGTCCCCACGATAAATTGTAGCTTGGTCCTCCTCTATAAAGGATTGCATAACATGTGATTCATGTCTAGGTGATCTCATTGGCCTCATCCATGTAGGTTGTTTATCTTCTAATCCCCTAATTTCAATGTCACCTTTGCCTCCACTGCGTATAGAAAACATAAAATACAAAAGCATAATGGCCACTATAATATATGCTATTGAATAACCCTCGTTATCCGTCTCAAAGAAATGCCTTATGCATAGAACAAAAGAAGAAGTCAATATGGTGATAAAAAGCTACCTCATCTTTTAGAATACCCTATCATAGAAAGCACATATTCATGAAAGAAATTAAACTTTACACTTGCAAATGTCAAACTAAGTAAAGTGAAAACAAAGAATATATTTGTGCACCTTTCATGTTTCATAGACATATTTTCCCCAATGTTTCCAAGCGGAAACAAATTTCTTATAAATATTCAATAATAAACAACTTGGTTTCCAAGAATGGACACTCTTTCTTTGATTATTCCGTATAACATTTATTTTGAAGGTCATATATAGGGTTTGAAACTTTGCCAATTATCTCAAACAAGTGTAGGTGATTCGAGTATGAACAACAATGACCTTGGAGCTTGGAGTGTACGATAAGACAACACTGATAAATACAAATAAAAAATGAAACATAATTAAAATAAATAATGTGGTATGGCTTATCATGTATTTAATTTACACTTGAGGATTGGCGAATCCTCTATGTTTAGAAACCCTTTTATTGTTTTTCAATGAAGGATTTAATTGGCTATATTGGTTGGTTGTAATGTCAGTGAAAAATGGAATTCCCATAATGTGGAAACCTCTAACATCTTTAAAACTACAAGATTCAAGCTTAACCATGGATATTATAGTGAATATAACTACTAAAAAAAAGTCTTTAAGGAAATGGGTTGTTAAGTTGGAAAGACTTTCATGTGGAAGTTGTTATATAATTTCTTTGTAAAGAATATATGGTTTAGATCCTTGAAGGATGAACCTACAAACATTTGTAAGATCAAACAATTATTCTCTCAAGTTTGCCAAATCAAACACCAACTTCTTCCTTTAGAGAAAACAACAAATTATAGGAAATTTAACAAGGGAAAGTAATTAGAAAGACGTCATTAGAGATTAAATAGAAAAGATAAGTAGATGTGATATACCTGGAATAGTTAACAGAACAAACAAATATAGTGTGCAAGTAACATGAACATCAAATATAGAGCAGAAATATAATATTGATATCATAGAAAACTTAATTCACTTTCCTCTTCGAGGGGGAAACCTCCAAATGAGTAGAGCTCTCTTACAATAATCCTCTACAACTTACAATCGAGAGATGCATTCTTTAAATACAGTTCACAACCAAAAATACCACGGGTCAATACTAAGGTCCAATACCACGAGCCAATACCATGGGTTATCCATAACTACTTCCACTAACCAAACTTAAATACTTGTGGTCCCAATAATATTGAGGTTTGACCACTTATTACAATGAAAAATAACTAATCACTAACTACGAGGGGTTAGATACGGATCCGAACATGCCCTCCCCCTTCAAAAGAAGCCTTGTCCTCAAGGTTGAAGATGTGCAAATTGTTGCAGGATGGAAGTTGGTTCCCAAGTTGCATCCTTTAGAGATGTGTTCTTCCATTTGATCAACACTTCTTTGATAGTTCATCCCCTCAGGTGACACTCTTGCCTATTGAGGACAGATTCGAGTTGTAGCCAAATGGATCCTTCTTTATCTAGTTCAAGTAGGATGGTTTGAACCCAAAAATTATGACCCACCACTTTCTTCAAACAAGAAGCATTAAACACCAAATGTATATTGGAGGCAAATGAAAGTGCAAGTTTGTAGGAAAATAGACCAATGGTTTGGGAATACGATAGGCGCCATAAAATTTTGGTGCCAACTTGTGGTGACCCTAAGCTTTGAGCGATGTTTTCTTGTATGGTTGGAGTCTGAGAAACACTTGATCACCCTCTTGGAAAACCCTTTCGGAGCGCTACTGGTCAACTTGTTGCTTCATACGATTTTGGGCCATGTGGAGATTTTCCTTTAGATTCGTGAGGGTAACTTCCCTACCTTGTAGTTGCAAATTGTCAATATCCTAGAGCTTTGATGTGCTTGGAAGATAGGAAGTTACAGAAAGGGGTTGTTGGCCATACACTGTTTCATATGGTGTCATTTTGGTGGTTGTATGATAAGAAGTGTTGTACCACCATTCTACCAGTGGTAACCATTGCACTGATCCATATGGATTTCAGTGGCCTCCCACCTCTTCCAACTAGATCATTTTGGCAGTTTTCTAGTTTGGCAGTTTTTTCCTTGTTTTCGGGTCCCTGACTTCCGAGGCCATTTTGAGGCCCTAAAAAACGTTTTTAGGGCTCGCCATAGTCATAATGTCAATTAATTTAGAGTCTAATGGCAACATGTATAGTCCTCGGATAGACCTTTCCAACGGGATATCGTGTGGCCAAAATGGATATCGTATGCAAAAGTTACAACCCCGGAAAGTTGATGTACTAGCTTACCCCAACAGCGCCCACATGAATTTTGGCGCTTCATCTTCTAGGGTTAGGTTTTTGGATGTTGTGGGTTTTTCAAATCCTGTTTATTGTAAAAATGCTTAGAGAGCCTCATTCTAATCTTCTTTTGGAGAAGGAGTGCAACCGTCACATCTCTTCTCAGAGATAATCCGCCACCATTCTAGCAATCTTTTTTTCCGCTGCATTTTACAGTTTCAACACATTTTCTTATTGAATAGAAACCAATTTTATTGTATCTATGTTATTCTTGTGTCTCTGTGTTAAGAATAATAATAATATGTATTCATTTTCATTCTGCTCATAAAATCTGGATCAGTGGTATCAGAGCAATCTGCTCCTTGTCGTTCTTAATGCATGTTCCCGACGAGGTCAGGGTACAAAGAATTGGGTCTCGAGCTTGTTTCTCTTGAGGAAAAAATATCTCGCAAGCTCAAGTGACCTATCATGGAGATAGAAAAGAAAGATGACAGGATAGGAGATCCTTTCAAAATGTTGCTAAAGGAAGCCCTCACGCAACAAACGAACAAAATGGTGGATAGTTTTGCACAAATACTTCGGCAGCTACCAACAGGCGATGCATATTCCTCGAATGAAGGCGTCGTCCCGTTTAAGGTACAAATCAAATTTGATATTTCCATAATTGAAGGTCAGATAGACGCAGATGTTGTAGTCAGATAGATGCAGATGCTGTAGACAAATGGTTAAATCTGTTGGAAGAGTATTTTTCTGTCAATAACTTTTCGAACAGAGAAAATATTATGTTTTTTCTTTTTAAAGCCATCCCCCATGTCAAATATTGGTGGGATACTTTCTATGAGAAAAAGGAAACAAAGGAACCCTCATTATTCAAAGTCACGGTCCCCTGAGAGTCCTTCAGGGACGCTATCAAGGAACAATACTACCCTGTCGGAAATTATGATGACCTGCATACAAAATGGACCACACTACGGTAGGAAAGAGACCAAGCAGTGCCAGAGTTCACAAATATCTTCCATACCTTGTGCACCAATATGTGTATCAAATATTTTGAGCGACAACTGGTGCTCAAGTATCACGGTGGTCTGCATAGATACATCCAGGCCTAAATGGAGTTTTTGGACATCTCAGCCTTGGGAACGGCCTATCGATATGTCGTCAAAATTGAGAAAAATATTAAACAGAAGACACGACAATTTGGGCCTGGGAACCCCTCACATCAAAAGCAAGTAAAGGGAATCCCTAACCCGCAAAACAAAGTACAGAGAAAAGACGAACAACCTTAGGACAACCAGTCTAGGATGCAAGCAAAGAATGACATCGAAAATACTAAGAAAGATATTAGGAAGTGGTGCGACTTCCATAAGAGCCCCTGGCATAACACTGTTGATTGTCGTTCAAAACAGTCCCACCTATTCCAAGCGGTGGCCTCCCATTTATTCCAAAATCTGGATCATGCACCCACTGATGTTGTTTGTCTGAAACAAAACAATGCAAGTAAGTTTACATACACTTATTGACCACTTCTATTTGGCCATTTGTCTGTGGGTGGTATGTTGTTCTCATGTTCAATTGCGTGCCCTATAATTTGAAAAATTCCTTCCAAAAGGTGTTGGTGAAGTTTAGGTCACGATTGGATACAATGGATGTTGGCATGTCATGCATCTTGAAAATTTGATCAATGAAAACTTGTGCAACTAGAGCTAGCATAAAATGGTTTGTTAAGGCACAAAAATGTGCATACTTGGAGAGGCGGTCAACCACTACCATTATGCCTGACTTGTTACCCTCTTTGGGAAGGCCCACTATAAATTCCATGGATATGTCAGTCCAAATAGAATTTGGAATGGGTAACAGTTGGAGAGCTCTAGGGGTCTTGAAAGTTTCCCATTTATGGCATTGAAAAATATCACATTCGATGACAAAGGTGAGGATATCCTTCTTCATACCTTCCCAAAAAAAAGAGTGGTGAGCACAAGCATAGGTATTTTAGAATCATGAGTGACCCACAAGAGAAGAAGAATGCAACTCATTTAAGAACATGGGCTTGAGTGTTGAATCTGAATACAGAACCAAGCGATCCTTATATCTAAGTACATTGGCTTTCCAAGTATATCCGGTGGGAGGGCTAGTGTCAGCTTGAAGCATTGGGGCTTCACCCTATTGACCAATATCTTATCACATTCATTCATAAAGGTTTTTTTTATTGTGAAAAATAAGGTCAATATATTGTAGGTATTGGGGGGGTGTGGGGTCTTAAGGGGTTTATAGGTATCGGGGGGTATAAAATGGGTATCTAGTTAAAATATGGGTTTCTTTTATTGGAATTATGTATTGGGAGGGGGGGTTCAACAATAGTATTTTAGGAGGTATTTATCAATATCTAGTGAAATTAGGGGTATTCTTTAATATCCCATGAATGCAAGCGCTATGTCACAATTTCATTGAGTGAAGACCTCGTGGCTTGAAGTCGTTGAATTATCTGTGAGATAGTGGGATGGGCGAGCAATTCATGCCAAACTTCATCAATCCAATGAGGGATGGGTAATGATAGAGCAAAGAGGGAACATTCATCTTCATATTTTCTGGACAACACATCTGCCACTACATTTTCTTTTTCTTTCTTATAGATGATCTCATAATCATAGCCCAACATTTTGGTCAACCACTTGTTTTGTTATGGGGATGACAACCTCTACTCAAGGAAATACTTGAGACTATAGTGATTGGGTTTGATCTGTAAACGACGTCCCAATATATATGGTTTCCAAGTGTGCACAACATGGATAATGGCCATCATTTCCTTTTCATATGTAGATTTTCCCAAATTGTGACCACTAAAAGCCTAGCTAGTGAAAGCAAGAGGCCAACCGTCTTGGGTGATAATTGCACCAATACCAGTGCCTGAAACATCTTATTCAACCACAAAAGTTTTTTTGAAATCAACGACTTCTAATATGGGGGTAGTACACATGGCCTACTTCAAATATGGGAAGGCTTTCTTAACTTCATGGGTCCATTGAGATGCATTCTTCTTAAGAAGGTTCGTCAATGGCCGATAAATTTTTCCATAATGGTGGACAAATTTCCTGTAATATCCTGTGAGTCCAAGGAAACCCCGAATGTTTTTCAAGATCTTAGGAGGTGGCCAATCCTACATCGCTTGAATATTGTTGGGGTCCACACGTACTCTTTCATGGCTGACAATGTGTCCCAAGTATTTGACCTCACTTGCCCCAAAAGGACACTTGGACTTTTTGACGAACAATTTATGGTCTCGTAACAATTGGAGTAGTTTGTCCACATGTTTAAGATGGGAATCACAAGTGTGGATGTAAATAAGAATGTCATAAAAAAAAACAAGAAAAAAATTCCAAAGGTATGGCTTCAAGAGTTTATTCATGAGACTTTGGAAGGTATATGGAGCATTGCACAACCAAAAATGCATTACCAATAACTCATAATGGCCTTCATGAGTTTTGAAATCGATCTTCAAAATATTTTCTTCCTTCATCCTAATATGGTGATAATCGGAGCGAAGATCCAATTTGGTGAAGAAACAGGCGCCCTAGAGCTCATGCAACAGGTCATCAATGACAAGAATGAGAAACTTATCCTTAATGGTCAATTTATTAAGGGCGCGAAAAATATGGACACACACGCCAAGAATCTTCTTTCTTTGGGACCATTACAACAGGGGATAAGTATGGGATGGTACTTGGGAGAATTACCCCAGCTTCCAATAATCCATGCACTATTTTTTTATTTCATTTTTTTGAGCAAAGGGGTACCTGTAGGGGTGTACGTTGGGGGGATGAATACCAAGAAGGAGAGGCATGTTGTGATCATGCTCACCTTAGGATGGAAGTAATTCCAAGGGTGTCTCAAAAACCCAGTGGTGCTTGTCCAGGATGAGTCACATGTCAAGATGGATTGCGGGGGATGGTGGATCTTGTACCTGGATGGAATTAAATTGGTCAATCACCCCATGATGACCTTTCTTCAGGAGTTTCTCCATTCTGTGAGAGTTGATAATTTTTGGGGACCCAACATGCAAGCTGTAGAGGGTATAGGTGTGAGACTCTTGAGTAAAGCTCATATATAACTCCTGATAATCCATGGTAATCGGTCCCAAAGTGTGAAACCATTCAACACCCAAGAAAATATCACAACCCCCCATGGAAATGGAAAACATGTGATTTTTCAGGGTATATTCACCCATTTGGAGTTTGAAATTATCACACGTATCCCCCTCATTTCATTGTACCACCATTAGCTATGAGAATTTGAAAATTCGAAACTGGTCAAATAAAACAATTGACATCCTCAACTACCCTGCGATGAATAAAATTATGGGTGTTGTCACTTTTAATCAACACTACTACCGACCGTTGTTTGATGTAGCCTTTGATATTTAATGTTTATGTAGCGACAATACTAGAAAGGGAATGGAGAGAGATGATAGGTTCTTTCGGTTCTGCAGGAGGTGCAATGGTTTTTGAGAGGGGTGGGGTGGGCTCAATATCCTTTGGCTCGGGGGCCTCATATGACATTCGATCCTCTGACCCATCAATTTGGAAGAAATTTTTTTCATGGCATTTATGTCCTCGCGCATATTTGTCATCACAATAATGACAAAGCCTTTGTTTCCTATGTTTTTACATTTCTGTTGGAGACACCTTTTGAATCTTCAAGGTTTGAGAGGGAGAAGTGGTATCCCCTCGACAAGGATGGTTGGGGACTGAAGAACGAATATTTCATTCCTGAATAATGGTCTCAACTTCCAATTCTAATTTTCACGCCTGCAACCAAGTAATAGGATGATGGATTCAAACATGAGCACAAATTGCCTCCTTTAAGCCACTTATGAAACATTCAAGATATAATTCATCAAATAAGCCCTTAGTCATGATAGCCAACTGTTCAAGTGTTGCGATGAAATTGGTGACTGACCTTTTTTGTTTCATCTTGGTGAGGTACCCCAAATAATGAGATTCTTTAGCAAAATGTGCACACACAAATTTGGTGAACATGTTTCAATTGCGATGTTCTTGATAAAATTTCTTATGCCACTTCCGCCATTACCATCGCTCTTGATCTAAGTACAGAATGACTACATGGATTTTGGTCTCATCATCCCAAATATCATGGAGGGAGAAGTATTGTTCCATTTGGGAGACCCACCTAGCTAGGTTAGATCCATCATAGTTATGCATGTCCACTTTTGGCAGTTTATTCGAGGAGTTTTGAGAACCCCAAGGGGAGTGGGAATTATGATTATTCTCGTAATGAGAAGAATGAGGGGCTTCAGAGTGGTACTCTTGGTGCTTACTCTTGTCAAGTAGTCCAAGGTGTTGGGAAATGGTTTGCAGGTTGTTATTTATGTCATCCATGTCTTGAAAGCACTTCTTGAGATGACCAAGGTCCCCCAGGGTCTATTTGATCTCAGAGACATTGTTAGATAGTTGGGTTACCTTAGTGTCCCAATCGTCCCCAGTCTGAGAGTGGGTGGTAGGGGAAAATGTGGAGGCTTAGGGAGAGTGCTACCACAATCATCAACACGAGATAAGAAGTCTGATGGGCTAGGTGCCAAATAAGGGTTCCTGGAAGGAAATCAGGTCCACAAAAAGGCTTCAAAATGATAGGGATCACTGCGATCAGGGAGAAAAGAGGAAGCCGATGGGATATGTCGCAAACAAGGGGGGTAAGGGGATTGGGTGCACAAAAAAGATTAAAAATGATAAGTATCACCACGATCAGGGAGAAAAGAGGAATCCAATGGGATGGGTCTCAGATAAGGGTATTGTCAGTCCCCATACTTTTTTTTTTAACTCTTGTAGAGTTATACTCCGAGCTGAATAATTCTGCAATGTCAGAATGTCCAAATTCTTAACAAGAAGAAAGATGTAGGAATTTTGCAACCAAAATGAAAGAGGCTAGGTTGTGCGGAAATGGATCTTGTCTGTGCTCTTTCTGTGCTATTATTTTTCTATTTTTTGTCTTTCCCAAGGGTTATGGTTTGTTTTAGGGTACCACAGACAAGGGTTTTCCCTGTGCTATAACTTTCTGATATACGTGTGGGTTCAATAGTCGTACTCAACCCAATATCTCAGGGAACCAACTAAGGAGGCTCGACCATACCCAGGTACTAGAGAGTATCTTCTCGAGTGTTGTTCTCGGTGAGACTATAGCAGTCAGGCAGTCGATCGATTGAGCTAGGCATGTTCCAGGAGGCCTAGGGAAAGTCCGTGCATAGATTTTGTCTGATGTGCTACCACTTGAAGGGATACCAACACAGGTTACAAGGGTGGCCAACATATGTGCTCTTAAATACCACTTGTATTTCCTGTGTGTATGAAAGATCTGTGTGGTTTATTGACGTCGGAACACATCGCTACCCTGGAAAAAAAAATCACCCACACTTCCTGCGTATGAAAGTGCTCTGATACCACTTGTGATATACATGGAATAATTAACAGAACAAACAAATATATTGTTCAAGCAACATGAATATCAAACATAAATATAATATTGATATCACAAAAAACTTAGTTCACTTGCCTCTTCGAGGGGGAAACCTCCAAAATGAGCAGAGATCTCTTACAATAATCCTCTACAACTTACAATGGATAGATGCATTCTTTAAATACAGTTCACAACCAAAAATACCACGGGCCAATACCATGGGTTATCCATAACTACTTCCACTAACCAACCTTAACTACTTGTGGTCCCGATAATAATGAGGGTTTACCACTTATTACAATAACAACTAACTAATGACTAACTACGAGGGGTTAGGGATGGATCCTAACAGTAGAAATTTTTAGGGTGGGAAGATGCCATCTATCTATATAATCATGTAGACATGAAAGGAATGTACATACACTAGATAATTCTGGACCCTCCCTTAATGGCGTGTCCATTCAATGGTATAGAAGGTTCACACTGGGGTCTATCTAGCATAATGTAAGTTGGCATATTGATAATCATCAAGATGGTCGAGTTCATCGAATAAACCAATTAACCAATTGAATGAAATATTTAAGTGCTTGATGGAGAAAGGTTGATCATTTATCTCTTTGAAAATTTGCATGTCTCTAGATGAAGAAAGGAATTGTTAGTGACTTCCCATGTTATAAGCCTCTCCCTACCTCCAACTTCTCTATGTGCTAGAAAAAATAATAAAAACATACCATGAAAAATTAAGAATTGTAACTAAACACTCAGGCCACAAGGATGGTCACATGAATGACCAACAAGGATATCTCTGAGTGTTGATGCCATGAACCTTATATATTTTCATGGAACCCACACAAGCAACTAAAGGCCTGGATTCTATGAGCAATTGGATTTTATCAATCAAAGATTAGCTTGTGTACTTGTGTCTCCTTTTGGAAGAAATCACATTGCATTGTGCATTGAGATTTATATTTAAGAATACTAGGCTTTAGAATTTACCTAAACAAGGTTTGGATTTATTATTTGCTTATATCACTATAGGTTAGGGAGGAAAGCAAGTGATAATTTAGAGCAAGTGTTGTGCTCAACATTTCATATGCGAGAATATTGGAATGTTGTAAATGAGACTAAGTTAGATTCCATATCCAAAATCATATCTCTTTTGGTAATTTTTATTATTATGGAATATATGTTAATTTTCAAGTTTAAAAAGAATGACTTTTAAACCAAGTCTATCATGATCCAACCATTTGAAGATGTGATTTTTAATGATGTGATGTCATGCATGATATAAAAATAAAAATAAAACACTATTGATTACATTTATATTATTTGTTGCGTTCTATAGTGGTGCAATAGTGCAGGGCCATTGTCATGGTTGGTCATGTTCTCGAAATGAGGGTTGTTTTATCCAAGTAACATCATCTTTCCAACTAGTAGCATGTTCCTTCATTAATGAAAAACTATTTGCGTTGGTAAAATCTTTCTTATGAAATTATCATCATGGGTTAAACCTCAATGTTCAAGATCTCACTGTTTTTTAATGAGTAATGTTTATGTAATCCATTTATTTTATTTATTTACATAACAAATAATAATATTAAATCTATGTTAATTTTAAATATAAATAAAAACATAAATAAAAAGAATTATATATATAAAAAGAATAAAAACGATTTGATATGTAACCCTAGTGTAAAAATTAAAGAAAAAATAGATGTTCGTTATACATATAAATAATTTTTTTATTAATATAATATTTATATAAAAATATTGTTAAAATATAAATACAATTATTTTAATAAATACAAAATGTACTTTTATATATCTTGTGTACCCCTAGTATATTATGTTGAAAGTATGGATAGAGTGTTTGAAGGAAATTTGAAATTGGGAGGGTCAATATTATATATTAAAAAATATTTTAAATTACAATGCATTTATTACATTTTATTTTATTTTATGTATTAATGAATATTAATTTAGAATTGTATTAAGATCCATATAAATTTAATTAGAAAATGAGAAATAAAATACACATATATAAAATTTTAACATCTTTTTAAAACTAAAAATTACATATATAAGTTTTAACATCTTTTTAAATTTGAATCATTATTCTGATAAATAATAATACTCTTGTTGACTAGCTCGCATTTGAAGTGATAGCGAGTGTCGATGTGTTTGCTCTTCTTGTGAAAAACATGGTTTTTCGACAAGGCAGTGACTGAGGTGTTGTCACAGAAAATGGGAGTTGACTCATTTTCCATATGTGACATGTCATTCAATAATCTTCGCGGCCACACATATTGACAGGAAGTTGAGGTAGAAATGACATACTCTGCCTCTGCAGAAGATATGGAGACAATGGGTTACTTCTTTGATGCCCAAGAAATTAGATTCGTGTCCAATTGAAAAGCATATCCTAAAGTATTTTTCTGGTCATCTAGGTTGCCTACAAAATCACTATCAGTGTAGCCAGAAAGATGATCATCTTCAGACTGAGTGTACCACAATCCAAAATTGAGCGTGCCTGCAATATATCTCAGAATCCCTTTGGCCATTTTCCAGTGATAATCTTTGGGAGATTCCATAAACTTGGAAACAAAGCTGGCTGCATACATAATATCAGGTCTAGTAGTTGTAAGATATAATATGATGCCTACTAAAATCTTGTATAAAGTAGAATCTACTGTAGGTCCTTCATCTTGCTTGCTCAATTTTGTGCCTAGGGGTATAGGAGTTTTTGCTATATTGCAGTCTTCCATGCGGAATAGTTTGATGATTTATGGAAAATACCTTTGTTGATAGACAAAAATGCCTTTGGCTTATTGATCAACCTCAATCCCAAAAAAATATTTCATTATGCCAAGATCGATCATCTCAAATTCAGATTGCATGGCTTGCTTAAAACTATCTAACTGAAGATTGCCAATATATATCATATCATCAACATACAGAGATACACTCATAATTTTACCTTGTTGATATGTTTTGGTGTACAATGTTGGCTCCTTTTGGCTTCTGTTGAAACCACTCTTGATCTGGTAAGCATCAATTATGTTGTACCAAGCTCTTGGAGCTTGCTTCAATCCATACAATGACTTATTCAACCAATACACTTTGGTTGGGTGCTCTTTGACCTCAAATCCTAGTGGTTGATACACATATACTTCTTCTTCTAGGACACCATTCAAGAAGGCCGATTTGAAATCGATATGGTATACTTTCCATTTGTGTTGAGCTGCTATGGATAAAAGGGTCGTTACAGTATCCAACCTTGCTACTGGAGCAA
The DNA here is from genome assembly GCA_032191745.1 of Picea mariana. Taxonomy (NCBI): domain Eukaryota; kingdom Viridiplantae; phylum Streptophyta; class Pinopsida; order Pinales; family Pinaceae; genus Picea; species Picea mariana. The sequence goes on along the minus strand of JASDQU010099974.1, from coordinate 247,376 downwards.
AGGTTTCACCATAATCAATGCATGGTTGCTGCGAGAATCCTTTTGCAACAAGTCTTGCTTTGTGTTTTGCAATCTGTCCCTTTTCATTGAGTTTAGTCTTATAAACCCATTTGACACCAATGTTGGTCTTATGCCTTAGAAGATCAACAAGATCCCATGTGTTGTTCTTCTCAATAGAGTCAATTTCTTGGTTCATGGCTTGAACCCAATGTGACTCTTTAGCTGCCTCTTTGAAAGATGTGGGATGACATGATAATAATGCAAAAATATTTTGCTGATTAAGATCATCCAACTGCTGATATATCTCTTTCAAGCTTCGAGTTTGTTGATTTTGGACTTCAGGGGATGAAGTTATGCTTGAACAAGAGCTACTTTGGGAGCTTTCAGGCTGTCCTTGTACCTGCAATCATGGAAGGAAAAGATGATGTTTTTGTTGTCCTGAATTTTTTGTGTGTTTAGGAAGTGGCAATAGTAGATTTTGGTTGTCCATAGGGCGATTTTCACACTCACTCTAGAACTGATTTTCCAAAAATTTTACATCTCTGCTGAGAATAAGTTTATTTGAAATTGGATTGTACAGATGGTAATCTTTAGATGTCTCATTGTAGCCAACAAAAATGCATTTCTCACTTCAATCATCACGCTTCTTCCTCAAATCGAAAGGTATGTGAGTGAATGGAATGCAACCAAAGGTTATGAGATGAGCGACATTTAGTTTTGTCCCACTCCATGCTTCTTGAGGGACCTTCATTTTGATACTGGTGGTAGGAGATCGATTCAAGAGATAGACTGAACATGCTATTGCTTCATCCCAAAATAAATTTGACAAACATTTCTCTTTGAGTAGTCTCCTTGCCATGTTCATTATAGTCTGATTTTTCTTCTCAACCACTACATTTTACTGTGGAGTATACCTAGTTGTGGTTTGCATGATGATGCCTTATGACTTGCAAAAAATTATAAATTCTTTGGAACAATACTCACCTCCTCCATCTGATCTAAGTATCTTGAAATACTTCCCACTCTGTTTTTTAGCTTTAGCCTTGAAATCCTTGAACTTTGCAAAGGTTTCAGATTTGTGTTTGAGGAAATAGATCCATATTTTCCTGCTAAAATCATCAATAAATGTTATAAAGTAAAAGATACCACCTAGTGACTTTGTTTGCATTGGTCCACATAAGTCAGTGTGAACCAGCTCTAAGTGTTGTTTGCCTTGAGTGGAGGATTGTGGAAAACTAAATCTCTTATGTTTACCACGAATGCAAGATTCACATGGGGGATTTTTCTCTTTGAAGATAGGTAGACCTTTGACCATGGAGTGCATCTGCAAGAGACTTAGAATCTGAAAGGGTAGATGTCCAAATCTTGCATTCATAACATAGTTTCATTGGCAGTGAATGCACTTTGTGCATATTGTTGGGTCCGATTTGTAGTTCTAAGAGTTAGGGGAAACATCATATTCCTATTCATATGGATTTCAGAAATCAATTTTCTGCTAGGAGGTTTGTCATAAATCCTACAGGATGATCCTTAAAAAACTACCTTATAACCATGTTCCATTAGTTGTCCTACACTGAGCAAGTTATGTTTCAGATTTGGAACATGATAGACATCATGTATGTCTTTATTTACATCTTGTTTAGTCAAAATAGGGACAATTCCTTTTCCTTGGAATTTGACTAAAGGGTCATCTCCAAGTGTAATATCAGAAGAAACAAAAGAACCAATGCATGACATTAAATCTTTGTTACCTGTCATGTGATTGTTGCATCCACTGTCCAACAACCATAGGTCCTTTTGTTGTTCTTCAGACTTGTGGTAAGAGAGAAACATCCCCTCTAAGGTTTCTCCTTCCTGATTCTAGACATGTGCTCTGCCTGAGTTCTAAGCTGCTTGCTTCTTCTTGCATTCAGATTTAAAGTGCCCATATTTTTTGTAGTAATAACATTGTATGTTGGCTTTGTCATTTGATTTCCTCCCTCTGCCTCTTTGCTGGTCAAATTTTGACTCTAATGTGTGTGGCCTTCACCTTAGTGATGCTTGTTGGGGTTTCTCCCTCTTCCTCTATGACCTCTGCCTCTCCCTCTGAAGGAGAATTGGGTCTTGAAGGCATGGGCCATTGACTCATCTCCTAGATTGAGTCTAGTCTCATTTGAGAGAAGAGAACCCATTAGTTCACCTATTGAAAAATTGGAAAGATCCTTGGATTCAAGGATGGTTGTAACAACCATCTCAAATTTATTTGGAAGACTTCCGAGGATTTTCTCAACAATCCTTTGATCTTGGATGGCTTCACCAGTCAACCTGATCTAGTTTACTATTCTCATGACTATGGTCAAGAATTGATAAACATTCTCTGACTCAATCATCTTTAAGTCTCAAAGTGTGTCCTCAAGGTCTGCAGCTTGATTGTTCTCACCTTGTCATTTGCTTGGTAGGTTGTGATAAGAATGTCCTAGGCCTGTTTTGAGGTAACAACACCTGTGATATTTGAGAATATTGAGTCATCTATTGAGTTCTGAATCAAGAACTTGGTGTTATTCTCTCTTTTCCTCTGTTCTACTTGAGCATTTCTTTCTTGATTGGTCATGGCAGCCAGATTTGTTGGATCTGGTTCCACATATCCATGATCCACTAGATCCCAACACTCCTATGCTTGTAAGAAGGATCTCATTATGAGAGACCAAAATTCATAATTCTTGCCAAGTAAATTTGGCCCTTGTGTTGGCCCTAAATTGTTAGAGGTGGCCATTTTTTTTTTGAAAAAAAATTCAGAACAGTAAAAAATACTGTAAATAATTTTGCTGCCCTTTATCACAGTTAAAAAATCACCACTGATTAAGAAGGTTTAATTTCTAGTAAACAAATACTAGTCTATTTGAGGGGATGGGACGCCTTCAAAAAAAAAAAGAGAGAGAGAGAAAAATTCATATCCGTGTGTTATTTTTCTGCCCTTGCACAACTAAATGAGCCAAATCGCTATCCAAATCATGATGCAAAAATATGCCTCCACCTCCTCTTGCAACCTCCTGCACGATCTCCCTCACCAAGTGTTGGAATGGTTTCTTCCTTATCAACACTTCGATGCATGCATTGTTTGTCTGGAGTGTGCGCGATCAGGAGTGTGAATTTGGCGCAAAATCCTTCCACTTCTCTTTCTCGACGACATTCTTTGGGAGAAGAACCTAATGAATGTTTGGCAGGGAATTGAACTTCTGGCCTTTTCAATGCCAATGAATTACACTCCGTGTGGTAGCCAACAAGGTGTGTGTGTCCTGCCCTCTTTTGAGTGATGGAGTGGATGCTTGTGATATGAGATATGGGCGTCATATCCTAGCACTCTGCATCGATCCTTGGCAGACTGCTCTCCAGGAATTATGGAGAGTCTTACCTCCTGCGCTCTAATACCATGAGAAAGTGCACAGATAGTTGAGAAAGTGCCCAGACAGAAATAGGAAAACAGAGTAGACACAGAGCATAATACAAGGAAGAAAGTGGGAATGTGCAGAGTGCACTTTGTATTAGAAAAGAGCCGGAACATATAGCTGAAACGTAACAAACAAATCAATAATGGAAAAGAAAAGAAGGCACAAATTGTTACAGTTGTCCAGAACAATTGGCAATGTAAATAATTAACAATTGGAGTTTATCATTAATAGTTTGAATGCACCCACTACTAGCAAGGCAGGCTCCTCTGTTTTGTTGCTGCCATGAGAACTCCATGAGACGAACTCTGTCTTATCTACTTCCTCCCTCAAATTCTTCTTCGTCATTCGGTTCAATTCATTTCTCAGCGTAGCATTTTCAAGGGCAGAATACCTGAGTGCCTCCCCAAGATTACCTCGGCCATGTTCTAAGAGACAACATTTTGATTCTAGGATTTTGATGTAAACTTTCTTCCTCTCATGCGACTTGGAAGCTGAATCTCTATTTCTAAATCCATTCACAAAACTTGCCGTATTCAGATCCCTCTTTTCTTATTCCTCAAAATTCATGTGTTTAGAAAGATGCAGAGGAAAGAGAAGGGAGCTTACAGTTTCCACTTTTGTTCGCATGTGCTGAGATTTTCACGACCCTCTTCACATAATTCCCCACCATTTATTGGTGCATCCATGATAGAAGGTGACTGAACATTCAGGGCTGCATCCTGTAAGGCGCTCTTTCTACAAGTGAAACCAAATTTTTTTGTCCACCTAAAACTTATGTGTCACCCAGTGTTGATCATGGCACTACTTGTACTTGTCATTGGACTTCTGTAGGATATCCTGAACCTGCTGGCAGATGTGATGGATCTGCTCAATGAACCGGGTGGCTTTGTCAACTTCATTTGGAGAAGGAGATGAGTCGACCGAGGTGACTGTAAGGGGTAGTGCAACATCTATGGGACCCAATAGTTGGAATCCAAACCCCACCTAAAAGGGGTTATGGTCAGTCGATCTATCCAGGGATCAGTTGTAGCTATGCTAAACATAGGGGATACTCTCATCCCATGTGCGAGGGTGCTTGGAATTATACATGAGTAGGATATGCACGAGCATTCGATTTACGACCTCAGTTTGGCCATCTGTCTGGGGGTGGAAGGCCGTGGATTTGGTGAGCTTGGTGTCCAACAGTGACCAAAGGCTTGACCAGAATGTGCTGAGAAATTGACTGTACCGATCTGAGACAATGGTTTGTGGGATTCCGAAATGTACCCAGACTCGTTCAAAGAAGAGCTTGCTAGTGGCCTCTGATGTGATGCTCTTCTTGCAGGCGGCTTGAATCACCATCTTAGAAAAGTGATCCACAACCAAAAAAACACAGTCATTGTCCTGCTTGGTGGATGGGAGGCCCGACATGTAGTCCATTGAGATGGATTCCCATGGCCTGTCAAGAGTAGGAAGATTGTTGTACATGCCCTGTTTCTTCGTGGCCAGCTTGTAAATCATGTAGGCAGTGCAGAAAATGATATACTTGTTGACCTCATGTAGAAGTTTCGGCTAGTAGAAATTTTTATGTAACATTTCCACTGTCTTTTCAATGCCGAAGTGTCCTGCCACCCGAATGTAGTGGGATTCCTAGATCATCTTCGCTCGCTCGCTTGATGGAACGCAGATATGGCCTAGATGACACAACAACCCAACCTGAAGATGGAAATTAGCGACAATTGCATTTGTGCCCAACATTTGGTAGGTGGTGGCAAAGTTTAGGTCTGTCTCATAGAATTGGGGTCATCCAGAGGTCTCGTGACCATAAGAGTCTAGCACCATGGTGACTGCCATGACTGGTGGTCTACTGAGGCAATCAAGGACGCAGTTGGTGCTTCCTGTTTTATACTTGATGTTGAGGTGGAATTGCTGCAAGTACATGGACCACTTTTGATGGCGGTCATTTTGCAATTTGCCTTGTGTCTGCATGAACTGCAGTGGTTTATGATCAGTGTGGATGACTGTCTCCTTCCTAAGAATGTAATGTCTCCACTGGAGGCAGGCTTGCATAATGGAGTACATTTCTTTGTTGTAAGTAGGGTATTTACGGAAAACATCTAATAGTGTCTCACTATGATAGGCCACGGGGTGTCCGTGCGGAGTGAGAATGACGCCCACAACATAGTCTAAAGCATTTGTCTCGATCTTAAAGGGCTGTTGCAGGTCTGGTGGTAAAAGTACTGGGGCTGAGCATAAGAGCTGCTTCAAATCATCGAACGCTTTTTGTTGGGACCGACCCCACACAAATTTCTCCTTACCACCACCCCTGGTTACTTGGATGAGGGCCCATGCAATATGGGAGAATTCCAACACGAACTTGCAGTAGAAATTGGCAAGGCCCAAGAAGCTCTGAAGCTTAGTGAGTGTCATTGGGGTTGGCCAGTTACGAATGACTTGGATTTTGGCTGGATCCACATGTATGCCATGTTGATCAACGATGTAGCCCAGGTAATGAACCATGTCCAAGCCGAAGGATCATTTTCCCAAGCTGGCGTAGATATGGTACTGCCACAGGGTGTGCAGAACCTAGTGAATATGATGTAAATGTTCTACCCAAGTCTTCTTGTAAATGACGATGTCATCCAGATACACCACTACAAAAGTATTGGTGAATGGTCGCAGGATATCATCCATCATCCTCATGAAAGTGGCTGGAGAATTTTTCAAACCAAAGGGCATGACCAACCATTCAAAACGACCTTCCTTTGACTTGAAGGTGGTCTTCCATACATCTATCTGTTCTATCGGGACCTAGTGGTAGCCAGAATTCAGATCATTCTTACTGAAGTATTTGGCCCCCATGAGCTGATCAAGGAGGTGGTCCATTCGAGGAATCAGGTACCGATTTCTGATTGTAATTTTATTGAGGGCCTGGTAATTAATGCAGAGTTTCCAGGTTCCATCTTTCTTCTCTACCAGCACGATTGGACTCCTGCAAGGTGATGATCTAGGATGAATGTGCCCCTTGTGGAGAAGTTCTTGGATCTGCCGCTTGATCTCCTCATTCTCTAACAAAGAGCAACGATAGACTAGACCATTGGGCAACAATGCGTCGGGGGTCAGATCGATGGGGTGCTTGACCTGACAGTGCAGAGGTACCCCAGTAAGTGAGGAGAAGATATCTGAGTATTCTTCCACGACCTTATCCACATGCTTCTGCTCTATGGAGAGGTTGGCCGCGAAGACCCTGGATGTGGCTATGATCTTTCGCTCATTCTAAGAATGAATCACGAAGAAGAAAAACTTCCTTGTCTGAGATATGACCTTTCTGTATTGCTTGGAAGAGATAAAGGAAATAGAACTGGGTGGGGCTACCTCAGTTATCATGTACAATTTCTTGTTCAAAGTAATAATAGCATTGTGAGGCCTAGACTCATATAAAACATGTCGTTTCCATAAATATGGTTGGACCAAAAGAACATTACAACTTTGAGAGGGGAAAAATCACATAATACCTTGTCTTTGAAGGGATTGATTCCGTATGACAGGTGACATTGTTGGCTGTCGTAAATGTCATTTCCTTGGTGGAGCCATCCGATGGTGTAGGGCTACAGGTGCGACGTTGTCAAAAGGGCGATTTTCTTGACAACCTTTGCTAAGATGAGGTTATTCTGGCTACCGCTATCAACGATGAAGTGTAGCGGGGTACCCTTCACCCACATCTATGAATGAAAAAGGCACTCGCCTTTCTCTGGCTCATCTGGTTCATCGGGTTGGATCTTAGTGGTAGCAACGGTAGCACTGGGTTCTGTTTCAATGATCTGTCTCCCCTTTTCTGGTTCTGAATCAGAGTCAGAACTTGCATATGATTCAAAGGCTTTCACCTCGACCAGCAGCGACTGCTTCGAGCGACAATCAACAGTGTTATGCCATGGGCTCTTATGGAATTCAAACCACTCTTTGGTATATTTATTTGTCTTTCTGGTGTCCTTCTTTGATTGTGGCCTGGATTGGTTGTATTGAGGTTGTCTGTCTTTGCTCTGTCCTTTGTTCTGCAGGTTGGGGCGGCTCTTTCATGGATTTTGCTGTGAGGGGTTCCCAGGCCTAACTTGTCGCGTCTTTTGTTTGAGATTCTACCCGATTTTGACAGCATATCAGTAGGCTGCACCCAAGGATGAGATGTCCAAAAACTCCATTTCAGCCTAGATGTATCTATGCAGACCGTTGCGATACTTGAGCACTATATGTCGCTCAAAATATTTGATGCTCATCTTGGTGCGCAAGGTATGGAAGATATTTGTTAACTCGTGGACCACTTGGTCTCTTTCCTGCTGCAGCGTGGTCTATTTTGTGTACAGGTCGTCATAAGTTCCAACAGGGTAGTATTGTTCATTAATAACATCCCTGAAGGACTCCCAGGGGACTGGGACTGTAAATAATGAGGGTTCCTATGTTTCCTTTTGCTCATAGAAAGTTTCGCACCAATGGTTGACATGGGGGACGAATTTGATGTGCGCAAAAGTAATATTTTCTCTATTCAAGAAGTTATGGAAAGAAAAATACCCTTCTAGCAGATTCAACCATTTGTCTACCACGTCTGCATCCATCTGACCTTCAAATATAGGAATATAGAAGTTGATTTGTACGTTGAAGGGGGCGACGCCTCCATTTGAGGAATATGCGTCGCATGTTGGTAGCCGCCAAAGGATTTGTGCAAAACTATCCATCATCTTGTTCCTCTATTGTGTAAGGGATTCCTCGAGCAACATTTTGAAGGGATCTCCTATCCCACCGTCTTTCTTTTCTTCTACCATGAGAGGTTATTTGGGCATGCGAGAGATTTTTTCCTCAAGAGAAACAAGCTTGAGACCCAATTCTTTGTACCCTGACCTCGTTGGGGACATGCATTAAGAATGACAAGGAGTAGACCGCTTTGATACCATTGATCTGAAATATATTTGCAGAACGAAATGAATACAGACTATTATCAAAATATGCTTAACACAAAATAATAGATATACAATAAAACTCATTTCTATTCAATAAGGAAATACATTGAAACTGTAAAATACAGTAGAAACAAGCTTGCTAGAATGGTGGTGACTTATCTCTGAGAAGAGATGTGATGGTTGCACTCATTCACAAGAAAATTATTACAATGAGACTCTAAAGGCCTTTTTACAATAAATAGGAATGTCAAAAACCCTAGAGATCCAAAAAACCTAACCCTAGGAGATGAATTGCCAAAAGTCAT
>JASDQU010099974.1:162508-181865 GCA_032191745.1 Picea mariana | reverse complement strand
ATGGGGTAGAAAACTTGACCGCTTCTACCTGTCTTTTTAAAGCTCCAATTTCTCTTGAACCAAAGTAGAACGATTTCAACCTCATTTCTTCTACTGCACCAGCCATTCGCACTCTTCCTTCTTGGTATTTATCTTCAAAATCATAGTATTCACGGAGGCCGGGACAATTTGCAGTAGGCTTGGCTCTGGGTCGAAGGATTTCTCTATTCCAAACTGGACTGACCGTAGGGCTTGCCGCCCCTCTTGCAATTTCACCGAGAACATTCAGAAATTGGGCCAATCCAACGCCATCACTCACGGAATGGCTGAAGCGCAAGCCAACTACGAAGCCTCCGCATTGTAGACGCGTTACCTATCAAAAACTAAATATAAATTATTATGTAACATGTAGTCTTGATCTCAGTCTAGCTTAAATGAAAGCTATCAATTTTTCTGGATGAAAAAATTTGGCCAGAAACCCTTTAATACTTCTCCACATTTCTTAACCCTTTAATACTTCTTCACATTTCTTAGAATGAAACCCTCTTAATATTTTTCCACACTTATTAGAGTCAAACCTCTAAACAACAACAAACATGAAACGTCATATTTAACTTCAAATCAATTGAACTAACCCTCTAAACTTAAATCAAACCTACCAGTGATCTATTCCCATTCCCATGATTAAAAAAAATACAAACGCCCCAAACTAAAAGTAAATTGGTTGATAATAAATAAATAAATTGACAACCTCAATGTCCAACCTGAAAGAGAAGCAGTGGAGAGTCCGTGATGGTATCCGATCCCGGAACGTTACTTATAAATTCAAGAGCACGAGGAACAGGTGGAGAGAGATTTCCCAAGTCTTCCAAGGAAATATCTGCATCGGCCTCTACAAGAAGAACCCCTTCGCCAGTGCAGTCCATTATAAGCTTACCCTTATCATCTGCATTTCTTAATCTTCCGGCAAAGGGATAGTAATCYACCAGAAKCTTGCCSAKAGCCTCTCCAATAACTTCGACTGGATCCTCATTATTATTCAACGAGGAGTCGCGGCKTGATGGATAAAACATAAGTAYGTTGACYTGGAATCTTAATCCCAATTGATCGTCGATGTTGGTAAGATAAAGAGGCTGGGTGGGAGTGGGGCGGTTAGGAGAAACGAGAACGGGTGGGCGTTTGGTGACTGTGAACTTGCGGAGAGATCCCGGAGAAGGAGGTGGCGGGCGAACAGGAGCCACTGGAGGTGGTGGTGCCTGTCTCGCTACCGTCCATCCCAATCGAAGAGCCGCCATCTAAACACAAAGTAAGGGGATTGTAGACAGATTAGAATGGTCTGGACTCTGCAGAGGAGGCCAAATATATAGATGTTCCCGTGTTTGTGAGGACATGACGTAAGAGCCAAAATGTGAAAGACTTTATACTTATAAACGAGGATCAGCTTTGACAGGCAAAAAAAACAAAAATTACACTTACACTTATATATATATCAAAGGTCATGTATGGCACATGAGATGGAGGTTACAACTTGCATGCATAGCACATTGCTCAAATTAAAAATATTATAACACATGTTGTATAGCACATGGCTCAAGTTAAAAATATTATAACACATGTTGTATAGCACATGCTACAAGTTGGACACATTGCTCAAAATAACTCATATTATGTAGCACATGCTACAAGTTGTGTAGCACATGCTACAAGTTGGACACATTGCTCACAATATTATAGCACATGTTGTGTAGCACATTGCTCACAATATTATAGCACATGTTGTGTAGCACATTGCTCACAATAACTTACAAGTCAAGGAGGTTTTTTGGAAATTGGACATGCTACAAGTTGGACACATTGCTCACAATATTATAGCACATGTTGTGTAGCACATTGCTCACAATAACTTACAAGTCAAGGAGATTTTTTGGAAATTGGACCTACAAGTTGAAAAGTGAAAGTTAAGAAAAAAGAAAAATAAAAATTCATAAACACTATTCAAGATAAAAATTTTAAAATAAACCAGTCATAAAAATTTTCTCAATTGATAAATTGATAAAAAAGAGTACCCATCAAATTTATACTTTAAGAATCAAGAATGAAATTTGACTTCATGAAATAATTTGTTCAATATTTATCATTAAATATATTAAAACATATATTAAACCCTGCATTGAAATTGTGGAAACCTAATTATTTGGATTTGAAATTCCAATCTAGGAATACTCATAACTCTTTATAAGTATACTTTTATATTTTTTAATTTCATGACTCTTATCAAGTACATGTGCATTACGCAAAGCAAGAGTTTATTTTTATATTTTTTAATTTCATAACTCTTTGTCAAGTAGCATTATTGTGGAAACCTAGTTATTTGGATTTGAAATTCCAACCTAGGAATACTCATAACTCTTTGTAAGTATACTTTTATATTTTTTAATTTCATAACTCTTTAAAAGTACATGTGCATTACGCAAAGCAAGAGTTTATTTTTATATTTTTTAATTTCACAACTCTTTGTCAAGTAGCACTAGTAGAATTTGAAGACTTGAGTTTTACAATTTTTTAAATTCATAAGTCTTTCATTATACATATACGTAGAATTTGAAGACTTGATTTTTACAATTTTTTAATTTCACAAGTCTTTCTTTATACATATACATTTTGTATGTATCAGTACACGTGAATTGTTATAAATTTAAGAATTTTTTGTATTGATACATTGCTATCAAATATATTAATAATGTTTTTTCCTATAAAATATGTTTATATATATTTGTTGGAATATATAATTCCTACTTATCTAACATACTTGCTAATGTATTGAGAGGTAGAGTTAATCTCTACGTGAGTTGTGTGATCCTATTATTAAGAGGTTGTTAGAGAGTTGGATTGGTGAGATCCTAGTTTGGTGTGTGGTTGAGATATTCTCTCAACCTCTCCAATTATCTTTAGAATAAGTTAGATCTGATAACAACCTGTACACTCTATATAATAGAGTCCATTGTATTGATTTTGTAAGCAATTGAATATTTGTTCATATCACTCTACTCTCCCATTTTATCATGGTATCAGAGCCATGTGCGACCTAGCCAAGGAGCTGGTACTACAGGGTGTTAGGGCTCACAGAGGCATGAAGTCTTTGTTTAGTTTATAGAGATCAAGCCACCACTAAATCGCCCGAGGATCAATTTGACCAGTCTACGCGCGAGCAAAGGTTACATGTGTTCGTGTTGTCTTATTGTCATGGAGGTAGTTACGTTGAGAATTATGTGTGGTTTCTGATCGGGATTACCATTGTGCACTACTATGTAGGAAATACTCACAACACAACTCAAAGAGCCAGAAAGTATGCCCAGCGGGTTGGCATAGGAGCTTTGGTTTTACCTCCCTATCATTCTGGAATATCCCACCGCTGATGTGCTTGAGTTCGCTGGAATTTCTACAAGGGACAACAAGTGGTAGACTGGTAGTGCGTGGAGGACTGTGTGAGACAAGAGATTGAATGACAGTGAGCCTGAGAGGTAGTGTTGCTAGATGAGTCAGGCTAAAGGATTCATTTTTTGAGTTATGGAGAGGAGTTGCAATTGTTGAGTCAAGGAGTCGTAAAGCTAGAGGCTACTATTGTTGGAGTTTTTTGTTGTCTGCGTCATTATAGGGAGGTGTTATAGTGAAATGAAGTGAGGTGTACATGCTCATTTCGTCGAACTCACAGAGTGTTGATTGTGAGAAGTGTGATTGAGTTATGATTTTACAAGTATTGTTATTGATATTTTTTGGTTTGAAGGTGTGCATAGTTATGTTATTTGTGAGACATATAATTGAAAGCAAGACTAGGATATTTCGATGTAGTGGTCCTAGAAAATTCTATGTACCTGAGCCATTGTATACCCCCTAATGTGAAAAGTTCGTGGTAATCTAGAAACCACTATGTAAAGCATGGTTACAACTAATCCAAGAAAACCTGATGCATGGTTGAGGGTAATCCGAGAAAACCCAGAGCATGCTTACAGGTAATCCGAGAAAACTTGATGCATGGTTGAGGGTAATCTAAGAAAACCCAGAGCACGGTTATGGGTAAGCCGAAATAAAACCCAGGTTGATGATGATGTGATGAAGGGGGAGATATGAGGAAGAATGGTTGAATGAACCATGTAGCTGAAAAGGATTCCTATAGAACTGGCGGTTACAGCGGCTGATGACCCATGTATTCCGGTAGATGGATTTCTTTTTATATGGACGTCAATAATCAGACGCAGGCACAAGAGGAAGCACATGAAGATATGACCACATAGATATTTAGATAAGTAGACATTAAGGGAGAGTGTTGGAATATATAATTCCTACTTATCTAACATACTTGCTAATGTATTGAGAGGTAGAGTTAATCTCTACGTGAGTTGTGTGATCCTATTATTAAGAGGTTGTTAGAGAGTTTGATTGGTGAGATCCCAGTTTGGTGTGTGGTTGAGATATTCTCTCAACCTCTCCAATTATCTTTAGAATAAGTTAGATCTGATAACAACCTGTACACTCTATATAATAGAGTCAATTGTATTGATTTTGTAAGAAATTGAATATTTGTTCATATCACTCTACTCTCCCATTTTATCAATATTTACATAATATGTTTAAATATGATTGTGTCCTTCATCAATTCATGCTTAAAATTAATATTATAAGTATTTATTATATAATATTATTATTATAATAAATTTAAATTGATGTGAGTAATGAAAAATATATATTGATATGATTTAATATAATGTATTGATGTATACTAAAATTTAATAACTATTATCTTTTCACAATTACAAATGTAACTATAGAGATAATATTATATATATATAGAAGAGTATAATCTCTTAGTAGGTAGATAATATTATATATATAAGAGTATAATCACTTAGTAGGTAGAAGAAGCATATGGTTAAGACACATTACATGTCATTGTTAGTTGAGGAAAGATGTCTTTATTCTTCTTCTTGAGTGCTTCTATCCACTCCTTTCAAGATTACATTATAGCAATAGGGTGTAAGTGAGCTTCTTCTTTTTGGGTTGCCTCTTTATTCTCTTTTCCCATTGGGGGTGGATGAATTCTTCATATTTTACTTGATTAGTTCAACTCATCTTATATTGTAAATTGATTAGAGTGGATTTTTTTCATCTTTTTCTTCAAGAGTTGATGCCAAAAGTATCAAAGAAGGAAGGAGATTTCTCTTGTGGCTTGGGTAAACTTTTTTTGAGGTGGTTCTTCTTCACAAGTAGGATTTTCTAGTGGAGGAAGTAGCTATAATATTGGCTGAGAGATTAGAAATGGTGTGGGCACTAGAGGGTGGTTAATGATCAAATGTTGTGCTTTTATTGATCCAACCCACTAGGTAGGATTAGTGATATTTTATTGAATGCATAAACTATGAAAGATCAGTGCAATGAGTATTGGTGTGCCTTATTTCAAATCATACTCTATAGAAGAAGGTAACGTGTTCGTATCCCAACATCTGAGTCCAAATATAGTCCTTGACAACCAACTTGATTTCTACCATAAACCCCGCACTAAAATCGATGCCCACACATATGCATGCATATGTTGTGATATGTCAGTCCTTTATCTCTTTAATTGTGAAATAAATTTTCTTAGGGGTGAGTGCAAGCTAATGATGGCTTTGTATCATGTGCCGGTGGCAATGCAAATATTGAAAAATAACAACATCTTGATTTGGATGGGTAGGAATATATAAATTTTATTTATGGAAGTCTTGTATGATTATGTGAAATTGGAGATTTTATAGTTCAAAAATATGTTACTTTTCTCACAAAAAATAATGCATAAGTGCTTATTGGTGTAGGTGTTGAGTACCTAAATGATGGATTTTTATTGTACATATTGTTTTTTCATATATATATATATATATATATATATATATATATATATAAAATAAAGTCACTTTATCACTTTAGGATATATTAATGTATAAATAATTCTACCCCACATCCATAAGTGGAAATAATATTCTTAGTGAACAATGATGTATAAGGAGTTAAACTTCATTCTAATAAAGGCACCAGATATTCATTGATAATATGATATCGTAGATAAGGTTTCCGCTCTTACAAATTCAATATTTTGACAGTTGCGGAGAGCCTATGAAGAATACGTTGAAAGACAAGGTTTCCACTCTCGCAACTTCCACAATTGAGTGCCATGTAGTTCGTGTGAGCATGAAGACCTAGGGAATATTGCCAATAGACATGGATCATGGGATCATTGGCGTGAAACTTGAAACATCCAAAGGGGTTTCATGTGATTTGAAGCTAAGATCATTTCAAAGAATTTTGGAGATGATTTAGTCAATTATTGCTTGTATTGATACCTAGATTTACATACATGAAAGAATTGGTTGCTCAACTTCATATGTTAATATAATCAGAAAATAATTGTAATATATCTACTAAAGACAAGGGGGACTCACATGGAATGCTACTATTGCAAGAAAATGGGACACATAACTTGGAAATGTAGATTTCAAGCTAATGATGTTCTCAAGGGAGAGTTCAAAGAAAAACCACATGTAGAAAACGTATCCATTGTTGAAGATCCAGTAGATGTTGATGATGGTGATGATCTCACTGAAAAAAGGAAATTATACATGTTTTAAGAAGCTTGCATTTGATGATAGGAATGGAGGGTATCCCAAATAATTTGGGAGTTTGTGAATCTTGGGAATTATACACTTATGAGGGTTGTGAGACAATTTGATGGATCACTATGGATGTATCTTAACATGGATGGTTGTTCAATAATTCAGGAGATTCATAATTCAAGAGTTCGAGGAGGTGGGATCTAGGAAATTCAAAATTAAACATGCAAGCTACACCTTTATGAGGGATATGAGGTAGCTTGATGGAGATCTACTTATTTGAAGAATTGTTCTCAAAGAAGAATATTGTGAAGAATTTTTGGTTTTGATGTTTTATTTTTTAGTTAGTGTGTTTTTATCTCCAATTAGTGTGTCTTTCTTTCAATATTGTAAGCCTTAAGAGGGAATGCTAGGATATAAGGGATATGATGTAACAAAGTCAATTTGTGACTTTAGGATATGTTAATATTCACTTTATTTATGAATTTAAGATATGTTAATGTTTACCTTTTGTGTAAAGCATTCTATCCCACATTCATAAGTGGAAATGATTTTCTCAGTGAACAAATATATATTAGGAGGTTCCCTCCATTGTATTAGAGGAAACAATTATTCATTGATACTATATATATATATATATATATACAACTATTTTTTTGAGTAAATTTGATTCTCTCTTTTTATTATTCTTTTTATTCATTATTTCTTTTCCTTATTTATCCTCACTCCTTCAGTGTCCTTTCCAGAATTGGGGCCTCACAATCATTAGCCAATATGCCTTTTGCTTTGAGGACAAATCTGATTCTATTTTTATTTTCTCTCTCTCTTTTATTGAAAGAGAACAAATAATTGATCTTGTATTAGAGGAAACAATTATTCATTGATAATATCATATGGTGTTATTGTGAGTATCTTCCTTTGATAATAGTTTTGTGACTCAACCCATCAAACTTGTGGAAAATAAATCACTCTTGTGAAAGGAAATCACATTGCAAAAAAGTACATCACATTGCAAAAAAATAATTCTCTTTTTGTAGAAAGGAAGATTATGCTAATATCTAATGGTGATATTGATTTTCTCAAGTATAATGATGATATTGACTTGCTGTAAAAATTATGTGTTCATACACTCAATGACAACTTGTAAAACCAATAGATTATCAATCCCAAATAGATGAAGAGAAAAGATATCACAAATATAAAAGAAAATAGAATAAAGTAAAGATGCAAGCAGAGTTGCAACATGAAAGTTACAACAACATGAATTGCAACAACAAAAGTTGCAACAACATCTGTGATTACAAACTTACAGAGAACGAATCAACACCGAGTTGCAACTTATGATTACAAAATCCACAACACAAAGAATCTAAGTATTAATCACACGAGAATTGCAATTAACTATTTACGAAATCTGGAACTACAAGAATATAAAGAGATAAAATAACTACGAAATTATATGAACAACAATGAAATGCTAATCCTATTGTTAATGTACAGGCGATACTTGACTAAGGAGGGGGATATACCCCCTTAGACAAGGCACTGAGCTATGAAATAAAAAACACATGAACACTCAACACATCATCACGCGAACTGGAGGAGAAAAGGAAATTATATTTCGAAAGTCTTTAAGTTTTACCACACAGTCGTATGCTATCTCTAGAATCATTCCTTGAGCTGAAGGAAAGATGGATTTTTTATACAATACATTCACTATCTAAATAAAACAAGGAGGCAAATGGACAACCATGAGAATTAGGCTATTCATCTATTTACATTGATATTGTCATTTTTTATAAAAGAACAGACATATGCTGAGTTGGATTAGCTGGGCGACAATTGGTAGATGAACTAATATCTCTTTTATTTTTCCACTTGCATCCTATCATCTTTCCATGTGAGGATTAATATTGACCAATGGTTGTAATGTTGATTGTTGTGTTGGTGGGATTTGTCTTGGAGTTGCAGCAATAGGGGACACATTTGAAGTTGCAACAACTGTGTCATTCTCGGAGTTGCAACAACTATGATCATGAGAAAGATTCCAATGTTTGTCATGCTCAGAGTTGCAACAAGTGTGTCATGATTCATATTTGCAAAACTTGTAAAGGAGTTGTAGCTCCTACATGGAGTTGGAGCCACTATAATTTCTCCTGTATATCATTGTTAGTGCAAGAAGGTAACAAATTTCCTTAAGAATATGTAAGAATAACATAAAAACGGTATATGGGAGAAGATTCATACCTATGTGAAAAAGTAAGACAATCTGGATGAGAAAGATATCAAAAGAGAGTGAATAATGGAAAAATGGTAAGGAAAAGGGTACTTAGAGGGTGCTAAAAATATGCCAATTTAGGCACCCATCCTCTCCCCCAGCCCAAATTGTTGCATGTCCCTATGCAACCAGTAATCATTCAGGGTTAGATAAATCAATATGTCCATGAAGGTTACCGATACTACAGTCCACCTCCCTTGTTTCCTCTGGATGATTATATTCCATATTTTCATTGGTGTTATGCCTTGCTATAATTTCTTTGTCCTCTACTGATTCTTTCTCTGCTTCAATCTAAGTAGCTCTATTAATCAATATGAAATATGTGGTTTGGACAACTAATTCATTTTTTTCCTTTGTTTGAGTTCTCTCCTTTGGATCAAGAGAGTGTCCCCCTATAGCAAGAGAACTTGTGCAGGGTAACCTAATTTTTCAAGTGCCCTTTGTTCATCAAGTTCAACTTTCAACATTTTAAGGTTGAGTTGTAGCTTCC
This sequence comes from Picea mariana, assembly GCA_032191745.1. Lineage (NCBI taxonomy): Eukaryota > Viridiplantae > Streptophyta > Pinopsida > Pinales > Pinaceae > Picea > Picea mariana. Next base: position 172,480 of record JASDQU010099974.1, on the reverse strand, counting down.
AGTTTTTCATCCTTAGTGTTCTATTCTATTTTACAAGAGATGCATATATAGGAAAACAATGCGGAATGCTTACCTAGTATGTAGCAGTAACCTTTGTTTTAGGAGTAGCAACCTCTTGTTTTGTTTCTTGTGAATGAGGAAGTTATTCCTAATAAATGCTTTCCACTGGTTCTTATGGATTAACAAGATCTTTTGGTTCAGGTTTGTTATCTTGTGATTCATGTGGATTAGCAATCCCTTCCCTATGAGTACTCCTTGTTGGTGCTTGTGGGTCAATAAGAGCCTCTGGTTCTTGTTCTTCTTTCCCTTGTGGATTGGAAGATTGTTCCATAGGAGTGCTTATTGGTTATTGTGGATTAATAAGAGTGTTTGGTTCTATTTCTTCCTTCTATGATTATGGTGGTTTGGAAAATTGTTCTCTAGGGGCCTTTGCGTCTAGTTCCTCTTCCTTTGTGTATACTTCAAGGATGGTGGTAAGCCCCTCTCCAAGAGTGCATCTTGCTGGTTCTTGTGGTTCATCAAGAGCCTCTCTGTCTATTCCTTCATCAACTTCACCTTTTGGGTTGGTCCCCTCCTCTGATTCTTGTGTTTCAGTGGGGGGTTTTGCATCCATTGCTTCCTTGGCTTCCTGGTTAGTTGTTTATACAGGTTCTTTTTATTATTTTTTTCTGAGATGTAGCCTTTGATGTATACCTTGTTCTTATTTTATTTGGAACATGGGGTTGCCTCTTCTTGTATCCTCTTAATCATTTTGTGGAGGGTTTACTTCTTGTGACCTCCACATCACTGTCATGGATTTATTTTTTCGGAGTTTCAGTGCTATGGCCCCTTTCCCTAGCTGTCCTCTTGGGTCTCTTTGGTTGAGGAGTGTCAGCATATGGGGTTACTATAGTCGCAACATTGTTGATTGGAGATGGAGTTACAACCGTTATTCCTCCTGGTGGCAGAAGTGAAACCAATGCTTCTTCTAGTTCCATAAGTGCAACCACTGCGGCTTCTGAAAGTAAATCTAGTGGATGGAAAATGCTATTCCAAGTGTGGCCCTCCTTGTGTAGGGTGCGCTCCACCAATAGCTTAATAATCCCATGGTGAAAAATATAGTACCTAGGGTTCTTCGATCTTTGCACGAGTTTCATCATGGTCTACAAAGTCCTGGAAATGAACTGTGGCATATTGATGGGTCGACCATGTCTGAGATGGTCCAAGAGTCGGATATGTTGAAGGTAAAATACCCCATAGAAAAATTCACATGTGAAATAAAATTGCACGAATATGGTCACATCCTACAAATGGTTTGGTAAAGAATTCCTTTCAAATCCTATGCACTTCTTTATCACGACCTCTCTAGGATCAAGAAATTGTTGCATGATTTCAAGCTTGGAGGTCCTTCTGGAGTACCACCTCTCACCAGTCCATGGAAAGCCTATAACTTCCACCATTGTCTCTTTTGTTACTTCCACCTATATTCCTTCTACCATATATTTTTACGCCCTAAAATTCAAAGCGAATTCTAGGGAAACATCGTTGTCATACCCTTGTAAATGGTGTACATACTCCATCCATCCAACTCGATTGAGAATTTGTGCAATATGGTTGTATTCTTCGAGTAACAACGATTCCTTGGGTTCTTTGCATATCAAAGAGCCTCCCATGGTATCTCTTTTTCCTAACTATGATTTCTTGCAACTGCAAAGGAAATGACTATTGGAAAGGTGGGGGATTTCTGATTATGGAAATATCGTGGCAATCATAGCAGTTATGGTGTAAGGTAGCAACTATGGTGGTGGTGTAATAATGGAAACATATTCCAATTATAGATAATTCATTAAAAATTATTTCTGAAAATGTACCCATCCTATCTTACCTGAAGTGGCATCCCTCGTACGAGTGTAGTGCTAGTGGAGTTGTGATGACGAAAATGGAGTCACATCAATGGATTCGATCGAAATCGCAGCATCAACGTTGCTTATTCCATGCACCAGAGGTGCAGTAGAGACAACATGATTGAGAGATTAAAGTGAAAGCTGCAAGAGGATTCACAAAAATAGGATTTGCGGCGACAAAGCTGCAACATTGAGAGTTGCAACAATGGGAGTTGTAGCAACAAGTGTTGTAGCCTCAATGGTGTAGATGGGAATTACAACATCATTGGTGTAGATGAAAGGAGTGGATGATAATTACAACATTGATGGTGTAGACGAAAGGTGTGGAAAATAATTGCAACATCGAGAGTTGCAGTGGTTGGTGTTGTAGAAACCATGGAGTTACAACAAACGACAAAGCAGTAGCAATATGTAGGACAAAACTGCAACTTGTCAATGTCTCTCATTGGTAGTCATCCCTGTCCCAATGACATGTCGATGTCTTAGCAGTAGAATTGTGGTGGTGTTATGCAGAGTCGCAGTAGAAGGAGCTGCAATATTGAAGTGTTGACAGTTGCAACAATGGTAGAAGAAAGAGATACAACAACAGGAGTTGCAACGACATAAATTTCAACAACAACGTTCTTCTTCCCTACATATCCTGAAAAAATAAAACTTGATCAGAAGGATCCTGACATAACCATCACGAAACCGTGAAGTGCCCTTCTTGTTTTTTTATAGGAGAAAATGAATCACTCGGCAGGGGTTCCCCCCTTGTTTACAATCTTAATTTACTTTTGATAAGAAAAGTAAATTAATCTTTATAGATAAGATATTATTTATTACAAAAAAGTACTTTTACAAAACTTGTCGTGCATTTTTATAAGCACGCTCAAGTATATTTGTAGCATTTTTTAACCATGGACTTGGGATTTTTGAGAATTATTGAAAAATTTCCACTCTTTAAATGAGGGGAAGTACTCATGGGTTTTCTTGGTCGAGCATTGTAACTTGACAAATAAAAAAATGATTGCCATAATGTATCAGGGTAATTTTGAAAGTAAAATTACAAACATTGTCGACTATAATACAAACACACACTATAAATCTAAAATTAAAAATAAATATATCTTGCATGTGTTTGAAATCAATCATACATATGGGAGACTTACAATTACTTCATGTTTCTAAGATTCTGGGACTCGGGAAACAACTCAACATACAAGGCTAACTACATATGTGTGTTTCCAAACAAATTGTCAAACATGGGTTCAAGGTTGTTACAATATGTGCCATAGTAGCATCAATTGACATACACAATGGATCAACATCCATTTTCATTCATATTTCTATGAAATCCATTCAAATGGGATAAGGAAGAACCATTTAGGGTTTAGGCCAGCATAGGGCTACATAACATATGAAGGGCGTGCATTTTTATAGTGTAGGAATTTATTTGTCATTAACAAGGTGTGCATATTCCTCCTTACCATGTAAACATGCAATCCCATGCCCTCAACATGTAATTTCAACTTGAGACATGAATTTTTCCCTTACAGGGTGAGCATTTTCCTCAATACCTCGTTTTCATGTAATTTCATAAGGTCAAGATACAATTTCTAACACAAGGAATTTTTTCTTCCTAGGGCGTGCATTTGTCATCTACCCTGTTTTCATGCATTTTTCCTTTTTAGGGCATGCATTTTTCACCATGGGGCATGCATAATATTTTTTAAGGAATGGAAATTTCATAAGCTTATATATCCATGATATAATCATACCAATTTCACCAATGAGCATGCATTTCCCTTAGTCTTGCATGCATTTCCCTCGGTCTGGAATTCATTTCAACAAGGCCAGTTTTAACTTGAGACATGCATTTTTCCCTTACAGGGCATGAATTTTCCTCAATACCCCGTTTTCATGTAATTTCATAAGTTCAACATATAAATACCAACACAAGGCATTCATTTTTCTTCCTAAGGCATGCATTTGTCATTTGCCCCGTTTTCATGCATTTTATGAATTTTTCTTTTGAGGGAGTGCATAATTTATTTGAAGGAATGGATGTTTCATAAGCCTATATAACCCTGATATAATCATACCAATTTCACCATTGGGCATGCATTTCCCTTGGACGTTTCAACAATGCCAATTTTAACAATTTGACCTCTTTGTTTTACAAGACAATTTTTACCCTTTATGCACAACATAATTTTTTTTCTTTAATCTGAAAATTCCCATTGTGTCCTCTAAAATTCAATCCTAATGCATAAAATATTTTATTCCTTATTGTAGGATGATTATGTTACAATTTCCCACCCATCCAATCCTCATTCGTTCCATTACTAATTTTTCATGCCAACCATTTGGAAAATAATGGAAGGATTAATTGGGTTTTTGTTGTCACATAAAACTTTAATTCAATCTTATTATAGTCTCCACATATAAAAATGCACACTCACACATAATCAATACATGTTTTTCTTTTAAAATCTAATTTCTTCCCTAGTGTAAAATGCACACCAGGCTTCACAAAAATGCATGCCCGGGTCTTAAAACACCTCCAATTTGAGTGATTCAAGTTGTTGAGGGTGTCTTAGATAATTTACACATGTGTACATATTTTTATTTTCATTTTCAGACATACATGTGGCTTCTCTATAAAAGAGGCAAAATCTACCTTGTAAATTGAAAGATCAAAACAATAGAAAGTGACCTAATGGAAATGCACGCCCATGCTTCTATATAGCTTGAAATTTAGCTATAAGAGATTTAGGGTGAATATAATAAAATTATAAATCTACCTATATCACCCTAAGTGTAGTTTCAAATGAAATAGAATTTCTACCTTGAACCAAGATTGAAGACTTTTTATAAAATGGAGGGTAAAACTATCTTTTTGTAGAATGCACGCCCATGACTCATATGACCTCCAAATTAAGTGATTCAAATTGTGGAGTTTGTATTTTATCATTTTACATCTTGTAATACATGTATTTCTTCATTTTAAAACCAAAAAACCTCTTATGTGCATAGAGGCTAAAAATTTCCTTGTAAATGCAAAAGAATGCAAAAGGGAAAAATGCATAACAAATCATGAAAATAGGGTATGATAAAATATGCACTCCCTACCAAGAAAAATCCATGCATGACTCTGGAAATGTTGTAAACCCTAAGCACTGATACTAGGGTGATCTCAATTTTTTTCCATTTCCTTAATTTCAACAATATTGGATTTTGACCCAGTGCAAAAGATTGGGGGATGCATGCCAACCATTTAACAATAATGTTTACAAATGTTGGAAGGGTGTTACCCAACATTTTGATGATATGAAAACCATTTTTTTTCCCCTTTGCTTTAATTCCTCTCACACGGGCTCATATCTCCTCTTCCTCTCTATTATGTGTATTATGTTTTTTATCACATAGAAATGCATTTACATGTGTGAAATTGGTAGAATATATTTGTATATTGTATTTATATTGATTCATTGGATTTTGTTGTAACAATTAATTACAATGCCATATCACATTACTCCAGAGGAAAATGATAGGACACTTCATTTTGATGTAACTGTTTCATTTCCTTCACAGTTCTTCTTGTTTATTTTTTCTTTACCATGTCTTATCACTAATTATGTCTTAACTTTTCCTTTACTAAATATTCTTGCTACTTTTGCTACTTTTCTTTTAGATCTGCCTTCACAAGATATTCTTGCTCGTTTTTCTACTTCTGCCTTAGATCTACCTTCACAAGTTCATCTTGCTAGAATGTTGGATCTACTTGCTAGAACATCAGATTTGATCTTCACTGATATTTAATTGCCACTCCTTGAATGATATTCAACCGTCACTCCTCAAATGAAATTCAATCGTCACTCCTCCTATTTATTCAAATGTTATTCGTAAGAATATCACATTTTCTCACATTACTCTTCTCTTTTTATAATTGATCATAACCCTACACGAAGAGTCATACTTTTTCAAAAAGACTTTACATCCATTAATTAAATAATTAGTTTCCCTCCTTTTAATTCACTTTTCAAAATATCATGGGAAAATGTATTTATTCAAATGTTATTCGTAAGAATATCACATTTTCTCACATTACTCTTCTCCTTTTATAATTGATCATAACCCTACACTAAGAGTCATCTTTTTTCAAAAAGACTTTACATCCATTAATTAAATAATTAGTTTCCCTCCTTTTAATTCACTTTTCAAAATATCATGGGAAAATGCCATGGACAAATACAATAACTTTTTAAACCATAAGAAAATACCATTTTAATTTTTGACTTCTTTACATAAATTCACTTTTTATATTTTAATACTATTTTTTCATGTAACTCCATTTTTTAATTTTAAATTCACCTTTTTATATAAATTCACCTCTTTTCACGTAACTTCATTTTGAATTCACATTTTTACGTATCCTTCAAACTTAGTAAAAATATAACAAAACTCTATCTATTCTTAAAATCAATAATTTCTTCTTACTAAAATGATCACATTTCATTACATTATAGGGAAATTTTAAGAACACAAACTCCTCCCTATGGAAGCAATCTAGAAACCTCTAGACCCTATTACAAACTTAAAAAAAAAAAAAAAGACATTTTTTTAAAGATGTTCCTGTATCAATTCCATATCAAAGAATCAAAATGAATCCTTTATATCACACATCAATGTTCTAGAATTTACTTCTGTGGGATTTATTATTTTATTAATTAATTCTTACATGCGTAATGTTTTGGCTATTCATGTGGAAAAACAAAAATAAATAAATAAATAAAAATGATCAAAAGAACAAGAAAATGAAAATAAATAAATAAATAAAAATGATCAAAAGAACAAGAAAATGGTAACACAAACCAAAATATTTTTTCTCTTTATTCTTATACAATTTCTCTCTATTCTTAGAGAGACGAATTATTTACTATGACTCTAGGCCAAGTGATACATCACATCACTAGGTACATAACAACAACTTGAATGTAGGTTGTTTTTGTTCACACTACCCTTATGATTCTTCACATGATTTTCGATACACTACATTCTTTCTAATGCTCAATTGGAACTCCTTAAAAGAATGACTTCGAAATTTTATGTAAATATTAGAATTTTTTTTGAAACCTAAATCTTTAATCAAAATATCAATCACGAAACTAATATGTCATTATATATTTTTTAATTTAACACTATTTCAATGCAACATGATGCAAAAAAGACACAACTGGTAAATGCATGGCACAAGAGACACGTAAACAATGTGAGAGCAAAGAAAAAAAGACACATGTACAAAATAAAATCACAAAACAAAATAATAAAAAAAAAATAGAATTTCAAGTGTCGTATATGCAATGAAAATATAATGCAATTATAATGAAAATATGATGGAAAATATTGATGTCAAAGAACTATCTATGGTAGCAAAGAAACCTTAACTAAGGGTTTAAGGGTTAGATTGATGCAAATGTGTTTTGCTATAGCTCCATATTATAGTAGTGTGGGCTCCATAGTTCTAATCCAGATCAATTTTGTTTGAGTGATTCATTTCAGATACTTAATGGTGCAAATCCATTTTAGCATGCTTAACAACAATTCCACTGGGTCAAAATTTCATTGCCCCTTTCCTAATTTAGTAGTGTCAAATGAATCATGACTTTTATAGGCTGTAACATGACTATAAGTCATGTTCTACATAACAAAGTGTACTTTTTTTTAGGAAGTACCTTAAATATTAGGATTGAACAAATAATTTATCGTCAAAATCAAAGTGTACTTTTTTTTTTAGGAAGTACCTTAAATATTAGGATTGAACAAATAATTTATTGTCAAAACTTGTGGTATACTTCCGATGGATGAAAACATTTTCCTAATGGCTAAGATAATGTTTACTTACACCTTGAGGTCATTTCCTAATTGATTTATAATTCTCCCATCCTCTTTGTAAAACCTTTTTGACTTTGAAATCCCTCTCATTATCTTGCAAAAAATACTTCCAAACTAACATGAAATCTTAAGAAATGTCTTTTACTTCCTCTCCATTCTCTTAGGCTACATTGACTAATTATCTCCAACCCATCCACAAGATCCACTACATTGATTTTCGCTATTAAACTTGAAGATACTCCAAAAGTTATTGCATTGCTTTCTCAAAGTCAACTGCACCTCGAATAATAATGGAGACAATATTTCCATGGGCATACAATATTAACCCAAATAAATTAAAGATCCATTTAATGCGGAAGGTGAAAGATTTATGGAATCGGGTTATGGTGCATGTCTCTTACTTGATGGGTGAAAGAAGACTCACAAAAGGAAAAAAAAAAAAACAATTAAATGTTTATTCATTTTACTTTTCCAATTAAATTCAATAATGATATGGTCTTAAACTTCTTCAAAGTTTTTAAATTCAATAGCGATTAAACTTTTTCAAAGTTCTTAATTCAATAGTGATTTTTCCAATTAAATTCAATAGTGATATGGCCTTGGAATGCTTCCTCCTTTGGTCAATAGTAGTATTGGTTGGGTATCATTACAATTTTGTTTCACTTGTATGAAGAGTTTGTAGTGTTAAGAGGATTTGGGATTGTTGCTTAAATACTGATGTTTTGCTTCAGTTTTAAAGAGCTAAGTACATGGCAATGAAATATGGAATATGTGGCTTCATGTTCAAAATATTGAACATCCTTATGGTCAAGCAAACTTCGTGTGCAATATTTTTAATCATAATCAAATAATATTTAAATTTATATCTCCATATAAAAATTTACTTTTATTATCACAAAAATTCATAACATGAGGAAATTTCATGCTAAAATTTTTAATCATAGTCAAATCACAATATCCATAATATTTAGATCTATGTCCTCCATGCAAAAATTTACTTTTATTATCACAAAAACTCATAACATGAGGGGATTTCATGCTGTATTAATATGCTACACCTAATGAGTGTGGCACATGGTCAACCTTAATTTTCACATATGTTTGTTGTGAATTGAAACTAAAACTTACAAACTTTGATATTACATGTTTATTAATAAATGTAGTAAAATATCAAACTTCCGCTCATATTTACTCCAACTTTGTTTAGTGATTAAGGTTTATTGTGACATGGTAGGCATATCATACATGATCAAACTTTCGCTCATATTTACTCCAACTTTGTTTAGTGATTAAGCTTTATTGTGGCATGGTAGGCATATCATACATGATCAAACTTCCAACAATCTTTATGCCAACTTTGTTTAGTGATTAATTTGTTTACAATGGCATAAAATGCATAACACACGGGTGTTTAAGGGAGTTTGCAACATTGATTTTATTTTTCCTTAATTATTGTTAATACAATGGTGATATGGTATCAATATTTCTCTAAATTACAAAAAAACACAATGATAATGATTCCCAAAACCTATTTAAACTTTATATATCATTTATAATATTAATATATATGATCATAATACATTGAGATTTAAAATTGGGACTACTCATAAACCAACTCCGAGAAATAGTTAATCAAATTCATAAAATCACTTTTCAACATGTATAAAATTGGGAACACTCATAAACCAACTCCAAGAAATAGTTAATCAAATTCATGAAATCACACTCATAAACCAACTCCAAGAAATAGTTAATCAAATTCATGAAATCACCTTCCAACATGTATACAAAGATGAAAATATGAGACTTAAAATTAGCAACACTTATAATCCAAGAAATAGTTAATCAAATTCATGAAATCACCTTCCAACATATATACAAAGATGAAAATATGAGACTTAAAATTGGCACCACTCATAAACCAACTTCAAGAAATAGTTAATCAAATTCATGAAATCACCTTCCAACATGTATGCAAGGATGAAAATATGAGCTATTAATGGATGCTTGACTATTAAGTTTATTTTACTTTATGCATGGAGAATCTATATATATATTTTTTTTTGTAAGTAAGAGAGGGGAGAATCCTTCTATTCAATCCATGAAAAAAGTACAAAGTGATACATTGAGTTGCGGATGGGAAAAGACCCCCCAGAAAGAGAACAGGGGATTATTTGAAACTAGCATATGCTAAAAGAGAGCCAGATGAAAC
>JASDQU010099974.1:122898-146612 GCA_032191745.1 Picea mariana | reverse complement strand
AGGATCCTAGTGTAGGGAGTGGCAATGCCAATCCTTAAACCATTAAGGAAGTTCTTGCTGGAACTCTATCACCATCAGATCATTTCAAATCTGCAGAAACATCCATTGATACCTTACTTCTTAACTATGATAAAGAAACATCCATTGATACCTTACATTTTAACTATGATAAAGTTGCTTTGTTATTTCTTAAACAACAGTTTTTGAAACTCAATTTTGTTAGTCGATTAAATTAAAAAAAAAAATTAAATGTATGAAAAATTATAATTATAAATTCAATTGTATATATACTTTATCTTAGTTTCTAACTCTGATAAAGTTGTTTTGATATTTTAGAAAAACATTTTTAAAGAAAAAATTTATTAGTTGATTAAATTAAAAAAATGATTAAATATATATAAAAATATAATCATAAATTTTGTTATATATATATATATAACTTTTCTTCTAAATTTTTCAGATTTTTCTAAATCATTTATATTTTCATTGTTTTTAGTTGAAAAACAATGAAAATATATTTATATTTATATTTAACTGCTATCCAATTGCTGTAAATTTTTTTATACCAGTGATTCATTGACCATAGAGCAGAGTCATTTGTTATTCTAATATGTTTTGTATATTAATTACTAACACTTCTTTCCATATATATATATATAAAGATCATTCCCTTCACGATATGTTCTCCTACTCCTCCCAACAGAAATTGCAGAATTTTTGATAAGCACAGAAATTGCAGAATTTTTGACATGCAACTATGATAGTTATTCACCCTCACCTTTATTTTGTTCTAAATGTTCTATTGTGATTTTTTTTGTTAATATTTTAAATGATGTACACATTAGATGTTCTATTGCAGAATTTTTGAGAGGCACACAAATTGCAGAATTTTTGAGAGGCACACAAATTTTTGAATTTTTGACATTAGATGTCCTATCCTTACCTTTATTTTGCTTTAAATGTTGTGAATTTTTTTGTTAATATTTTAAATTATGTACACATCATATGTTTAATGTGAATTTTTTTGTTAATATTTTGAATAATGTGTTATTTATTAATTTTGAAGGTAGACAATGTTTATTTTAGTTTATTATTTAGGAGATTGTTAATTAATGAGATTTGAAAAAATTGGTTAAACTAAATTTATTCTTATTTTGGTGTATAATTAAAATATTTTAAAATTAACTTTTAGATTTTTTCAACTTCAACCGCAACACCAGCCATATGTGTGTTTCGGAGTTCACCAGTAGCCAGCCACTTTGCAGTTGTGCAAGACTTTGACTTCCTTATGGGAGTCCATACATGAGGAGAATAGAGAGTGTGTTGGTTGTAAATGAGTTGCAGCTAGGTATGCAGTAGAGTGAGTGTGCTTGTCCATAATCAGATCCACAAGCAGAGAGATGTAGTTGCTTAGAGTAAAAGAGAGTGCTGCTTAGAGTAAAAGTGAGCGCTGCCTGATTTGCTGCGTGATAGAGCCTGGGCGCTGGCCGAGTCGTGAAATGAGTGAGTGCTGGAAGTTGCAGACTAGGGTGTGCAAGGAGTTTGCTTGCTACATCCCTCGATCAATAGTCCTCAAGGAGGTTGATTCCCGACCTGTGTTCTCTTTGTTGTCAGAGAATGAAATGGACTCCTCGCCATTGAAGTTGTGCTAGATTATTCGTTAAGATGGCAGCTCGTAGTCAGCACTGGATATGGTGCTGGCGAGCCGTGGTGTTAAGACCCGAAAAGTGGTGACCCTGCGGTCATGGTCGCAGGAAGCGGAGACCATGACGGCGCTGTAGACGTTGCTAGAGAGCAGGAAGTCGTGTGGTTCAAGGCCGGGGCACAGAATTTCTCAGAGAGAGGCCTCGAGAGCCCCAAACTGATCCATGCGCAGAGCATTCTGGGCATGCCAGGTTGTGCTCATGGGATTGATTGAAGGGTTACACATCAATTATAGAATTTCTCCTCATTGATGCAGCTTATACAAAGAGAGGAACCGTCTTCAGAGTCGAGATTAATGGTGGATCGGAGTCTCTTTTCTTGGATAGCTCGTTCTGCAGGCTGTCTTAAAGTGTTTACAGAAGCAGAGCTGCTTGGAATTTTTGGGTTCAGGATGGTGCAGGGAGATAGTCAAAACTCTGGACCAAAACATTCTCGAACGGACGGTCCTCGAAATGAAGGTGACTGGACATGCCCTAGCTGTGGCAATGTAAATTTTGCATTTAGAACGACTTGCAACATGAGGGATTGTTCTATATCTAAACAGGTTTGATTTACCTTTGAAATCTGTTGGGGGGCCATTCCAAATCCTTATGCTCATGCTCAGTCGTCGATATATATGGGTTCTCCAGTGGGTGAAACATCTGTATATATGGTTCGTCTCTTGCATCTGGTGTACATTATGATATGTCGTATTCGGGAGCATCAGAATACCTTATGACTACGGTTCACATGTCACCCCAAATGGAGCTTTACACATGCTCTCATGTATGCAGATGGAGAAGTTATTGGTACAGGTACTGGGTATGGTGCTGCCCCTATCATGGATGGGTATGGCATGGGAATGCATTGGTCGGGTGCTTTGGGAATGGTTCTCGAAAGTGAAGGGGATTAATAATTGCTTTTCGGGTTGGTATCCCATTCTCGTGGTATGGTAACAAATTTTCCATTGGATAGAGCGTGGTGCATTCAATTATTCAGAGGAATCAAATTTGAATGTTATTTTTAAAGGGTTTAATTGAAATATTTGTTAGAACTGTTTGGATTTGTTAGATTTAGTTGTGTGTGGTTGAGAAATTTCCTACTAAATTTGTTAAAGTAAAAAAACTTAATATATATGTGTGATTGAATAATAAAATATATATAATTGTTTTGTGCATGTTGTTACTAGGTTGGTAGCAGAGCTAGGAGTTTTGGGTGTAACTTCCTCACGGGAGTGCCCAGGAATGTGCGAGAGTGGAGTATTAGTTTGAGTGTGTTTATTTTGTGAGTGATTATTAATTTCGTGTAAAGATTTATGTAAGATTTAGAAACAGAGATAAGTTGTGTAGATCGCTTTATAGATCGCAACAAGTATGGACACAACTTCAATTGCTGTAGTGAAGTTTCTGACTCTGTCTGGAACAAATTCTTTCCTCCCCAATGCTACCAGATCAGATTCAATGTCGTTATCTTCAGCTTGTTCACGTCAAAGAGAGAACTCTACTTTCGCCTATGCCAGCCAATTCTCTAATATAGGAGGGGAAAATACATGGGAACAAAGATATTTTCGCTGGAGCGAACCACAACGAAAATTTGCTCCATGACATCTGCAACAACAGAATTAGACATCACTTGGAGTGGCGTTGGGTTCATCGAGACGACTTTAGATTCGATGTTCTTGTGGAACTATTAAATGTTTTCTTCTTGGAGATTTAGGGTGTTGTTTGTGTCTAAATTTAAAAAGAACTCCCATGGGTGGAATGGGTAGCCAACGTAGTTTAGAGTTGTGACGCCAGAGGGAGAAGCGATTTACCAACTTTGGCTGGAAAGGAAAAGGAGTTGCCAGAGATGGTGGATGGAAAGGAAAAGGAGTTGCCAGAGAGGATGGATGGAAATTCTTGCAGGCGAATTCATAGTGAAAGTGGCAGAAGATATTCGAGATAGTGGTCCTTATCGCATGTCTCGTATCTGGTGGAAAAGTGGGCTTCTTTTATGTGTGGAATTGTCTTCGAGTTCAAGAGAAAGCGCACGAAGATCTAGACAGTGATCAGCAAGGACATATTCTCTAATACTTTCCTAGAGTATATAGCCATTGGTTATGTATGTTATATTTAGTTTGTGTAAAATTATATAAAGAATAACCAATCATAGAAGATAGTAACTTAATGTTAAGCTCGTGGAACAAATTACTAGCTTGGTTGTCTTTGTGTGAAAGAGGTCAAGTTTATGTATGACTGAATTATGTTACATTCAATATTTATATTTTCTTTTCTAGATAATTGTGAATACAACTACAGACCATGTATTTCAACATATAGGAGTATGTGAATAGAATGACTAACAGTCGAGACACTACAAGAATGAGATGGATGGTTAGAGACAATTGTATCTTCAATGAATCTCTAATGAATGGGTGAGAAAGAGCGTAGTCTATGAGAGTTCAAAAGTGGAGTAAGATGTTGATGAAGACCAGACCACACAAAAATATTGTTGTGTGATTTCAGTATTGTTATTTGTGATGTAAGTATTAACACAAGGTGTTAAAATTAATGCTTATATTAGAGATTGGTTTGGATTTGTTAGATCTAGTTAGTTGTGAGAGATCAGATCCTATTTATGTGTGTGGGGTTGAGATATTTCTTCATAAATCTGTTATGCTATTGAGGAAAGCTTTAAAAATACAGAATTGTTTTGCTAAGTATATTTGTGTGAAAATTGTGTATTTGTAATTTAGCTACCTCAATATGATAGAGAAGTCTGACCTAATTGAAACATTTTCCACAATAGCATAGTTTTACCTAAATGAAACATGTTCCACCTTCCATGGCACACTTCACACTCCACATATTCCAAGACTAAGTTAATCACAATCAAATGGAATTTTTGCTAATCATCTAAATGTGGCAATCAATAATCTACTTGGAACAATGTAATCTCTTAATATGATTAAGTAAATGTGAAAAAGTAAACACATAAGCTTACACTTTTATAAAAACAAGGAAATTAATGGTTGAAATCACCACCTTTCATTTAGTATGATGACTAAGAATATTCCATCCACTTTTAATCTTGTCCATAAAAAACACATTAAGAACTAAAACCCTATTAAATGTGTTCATTTCCAATAAGTATAAACAAAATTGTGCATGGTATAACTACTAAATATGTGTTTATTTACATCTGTTGGCTATTAACATGCATGGCTATTAACATGCATGAGTATGCCTTATAACTTGTGTGTTTATTTACTTCTGTTGTCTATACCTGCATTAGTATGCCTTATGGGTTATTGAGCAGAGAGCTATTATTTAGAAGGGATCTCTCAAGATGTGCACCTATTGTGATGAATCAATTCTTTTTTAATTTCACTTGAAAGTACCCCTATTGTGATGAATCAATTCTTTTTTAATTTCACTTGAAAGTACCCCCACTTTCGTCTAAGATTAGAAAAACTGCTACAAGCTGAAGTCAATAAAATGAGAGGCCAAGTAGTCACATGCACATGTTTGGGACCTGGCACATGCAACTGATGGAAATATCGAGTCTACTGCATCCATTTAACACAGCCAACCTGAACTTGTTGGAGGGAAAGACTACATAAATGCACTTCTAAAATCCACTAGAAGAATCGTTTTTATGAAATTGGAGATATTGGCAGCGTTGCTAGTTGCCCATGAGAAATCATGACGATTATCTGGATTGATGTCAAGCATTGTGGCTGCCAAACGGATGATAAGTGAAGTAGAAGCAGGATTGGCATCAATGAAATTAGATATAGCTGTGCGTCCAAAGAGAAAACTCTCAAATTGTACATTCAACATTATCACTAACACTACTATCTGGCTTATCAACCTGCTGTGTATTTTGAATCACGTGTCCACCTTAACGAAATTATCACTAACACTACTATCTGGGTTATCAAAAAGAGATTAATTGTCCTCCTGTGTTTCTTGAATCACGTGTCCACCTGAAGGAAATAGTTTTGTTGTATCTTCTGGCGATGGAAAAGATCGATGCTTGTTTACACAATCGCTTTCTTCAGACAAAAGCAACAACTCACAACTCTTAGATCCCTGATGTAGCACCTATGTGTTGGAGAGAATATGTAGATGGATCCATGATGTGAGAAACTAGAATTGGCAGCTTCTGAATGATTTTCTTATTAGACGCATTTTCAATTTGGTGCCACGTACTGTGAGAAGCGTCAAATTCCATCATTTCAATAGTATTTTTTGGCAGTCAGCTAACTATGTGGAATGGGCATCAACAGTCCCAACAACCTAACAAAAACACGAGCTTTGCTCTTGCATTTTGGTTTATAGCATCAAGGAAACACCGTGTTGATAATGAATAACGAACAAAGGGGAATAAAATGCTGAGTTGATTATTGTTGGTAGTGTCATCTTGCATGGAGTAAGGCTTTTACCTTCCATCAATCGAAGTAGGGAAAACTTCTATTTCGAATGAATTAGAGTAGGGAAAATTCAGGGAAATTTCATTTTGCACTCAACAAGGCAAGGCTTCTACTTCAATAGGGAAAATTCGTCTTGCCTAATGACAAAGCTTCTTTGCAAGGATTATACGTCTAATAAACTAAAATAGGAAAAATCCATCGTCCATTGAGAAAGACTTCTTGCATGGAGAAGGGTTCTATTTAGAAGGAACTAGGGTAGGGAAAATTAAAATTCATCTTACAAGGGACAAGGCTTCGACTATGAAACAAAAGTATAGAATTAGAGAGAGAGCAAAGGAACCCTGATCATTGATGTACTGGAGTAGTTCAGGTGGGCACTAAGACAAGATAACTAGTCCATAAGAGGGGAACCATCGTACCCAATGCTTGTAACAATAACTGCCTGTGTGTAGAGGATGACGACATGTGAAAAACCTCATATGATCCACTTATGGTGACATGTGAACTGTATTCATAAGGTACTACAAATGCTTATGTCATATCATAATGTGCACCATATGCCCTAGCAAATGGAAAAGATGAAACATATATAGGTGCCAAGTCATGAATACCAATACACCTAGACGTTGTATCAACTGGAGGTCCCATATAGAAGGATAAAGGCGCAAGCCCATAAGGAGTTGGAATGGGCCCTCCCACACATTTCAAAAGATACTAGATTGATTTCGATGCATAACCAATCCTTATGTTCCAAGTTGTTCTTAATGCAACAATTATATGGTGGTAGGCAAGGCATTTGAGGACATTTCGGCCAAGCGTTTTGATGATCTCGCTACACCATAATGAACCCAAAAATGAGGGCAAAAGCAAGACAATGTAGAGTAATGTGGGAATGGTGTGTTAAGGAAAATAACTTAATTAATTTTTTAACTAATCTCTCTATCGTCGCCCCATAGCTTCTTTGTAACTATATTCTTTAACTATACGTTCATATTAATATACAACACACATCAACGTGTTGTGTGCATTTCACCATCATTTTTACTTAAATATTTACATGGTATCAGGTATCAGAGCGCGTCTGGGTTTGACTCCTAGGAGCCCAGAGATATGAAAGTTTGAGTTGCCCTCTGAGTTTGAGGGAGCCCGAGGAGAAAGAGGGACTGATTCGTGCGTGCTCCAATGGAGATCGAGCAGAGGAGGGTTTGCCGGTTTGTGAAGGGTCAACCTATTGGATTGTATAGGAGGCCGGTGAGGTGGCCGACGAGAGTTTGTCGGTTTGTGAACCAGCCATTTTTCAGAGCAAGAAGAGCTCGTGCAAATTGCAGATACCGAGAAGAGAATAATCGCAACTGTGCAAATTGGCCAAGAAAAACAGAATGGCCACTGTCAATTTCTATAGAAAAACGACAAAAGAGGCTCGAGTAGAAAAGTGAGGGAGTGAGTAAAGATTGTTGATTGAAAACCGTGAAGGTGTACATTGTTTCTTAAAACACATTTTTTTAAAAAGAAGTCTCGTGCATGCAGCTGGTGAAGGAACATCGTTTTCTTGGGTTAATAATTTAAAAAATCTAAAGAAAATCAAAGGTTTTTTTTGAACAATATAATTTTTTTAGAAGTCCGCCTTCGTTTTCCAGTGGAGAAATATATATATTTATATAATTTAAGTGGGGGCACTCAGAGGAAAGAGAATCCGAGAAAAGAAGGATGACTTATGTCCTCGAACAGAGGAGACCGAGTCAGGGTTCATCATGAGGAGCTACGAATTTGAACGTTGGCAAAGTCACATCCAGTGAGAGATATGGTCGTTGGTAAACCCTAGCCATATGGTAGCAAGGAGAAAACGACGATTTTGAAAGAATAGGAGATAAGACAAGTGAGAAGCGGAAAAGCCACACAGACATGAGAAACCACCAAGAAACCTTGAAGGAGAAGCCTCATTAAAAATGGAGTGAGTTTTATTTTAAAAGGCATTATTTTAAAAGAAGTGAGTTTTAATTTTAATTTTAAAAGGATTATTTTTAAGTAAGCCTTAATATTTTGAAAAACCTTGTAGAGCCAAGAAAATGGCACAATGTCTTCGATTTGGAAATATACAAAGTTATTGAGCTTAGAGGACTCAATACAAAGGTAGTTATTTTGTTAGAATTGAATGACTCCTGACATCATCCATTATGTGGACAATGTTCCAACATTATTGAGCAGCCGGGAGAAAGTTGCGATACGACGAACAATGAAAGTGAAGTGTATTGATGCTGGAAGACCTGTGAAGACGGGAAAATCTAAGAATTGAAGAAGATGTAAGAAGCTGCGAAGAGACTTGAAGAAGTGAAGAAAGATATCGCGGAAGAAGAACGATAATGGCAGGTTCAGAAGATCATTGCAAGAAGAATAAATGCCAAAAATGACCCGATAAACAAAATTGAAGTGGAGCAAGCACTTAAAAAACTATACAAAGATACAGAGTCAACATACTACACAAAGATGGCCACTGAACATGGATATATTTACTTATGTTATCTACTAAATACTCTCAAATAATTGTTTCTTGTGGGTTATTGAGAAGCTCACCCTTATGGGGAAGGGTTCCTTCCAAATATACAGTTCACTATGATGGATCGCTATATACAAATCGATAAACCCAAATAGGTACACCCTTGAAAACAAAGCAGAGACTAATCATTACTCCTACTGAAAAACGTGTATGGACTATCCTAGGGAGTATGAGCTCTCTCCATAAAACAATAGCCTAATATTCAAAGTTGATGAATCCAAAGTAGAGGAAATAAATATTTTCATGGAATATGTCTATAAGGTATGAGTTTGTAATGGGTGTGGGAAACTATTCCGAGAATTTGTGTTCTAGAGCTAGTATGTCTAATCTACCTTACAATATATCTACATAAGCTTAACATTAGTTCATTGTAGAAATTTTCCAAGAAGCTCTATTAGATTTCAGATTAGAATGGGCTAGTCCTAAATGATATATATATATATATATATATATATATTCACCTTCTTTGACACCGATGTAGCTTAGATATTTAACGTGTTGTGTGCATTGCACCATCCGTTTTACCTAAACGTTTACATGGTATAAGAGCGGTTCTGGGTCCGACTCCCTCAGAGGAGGGCCCAGGTGCTCGGAGAAATGAAAGTTTGAGTACAACTCGGAGAGAATGTATGCCATCTAAGTTTAATGGAGCCCAAGGAGAAAGAGGGATTTATTCGTGTGTGCTCCAATGGAGGTCGAGCATAAGTTTTTTTCTTATTTTGTGAACGCTCAACCAATTGCAGAGGAGGCCCATGAGGTGGCCGACGAGGGTTTGTCGGTTTCTGGAGCCGACTAATTTTTAGAGAAAGAAGAGGTAGCGAAAAATGCAGATACTGAGAAGAGAAGAATATCCACTACGCAAATTGGCCAGGAAGAATAAACTGACCACTGTCAATTTCTATAGAAAATCTACAAAAGAGGGCCACAGATCTTGAGCAAAGAAGTGAGTGGACGAGTGGAATTCTCTGCGTGAGTAAAGGTTGTCATTTGAAAACTGTGGCTTCCAAGGAAAAGGAGTCTCAAGACATAGGTAAAATACTTTCAAAGTTGACAAGCCTCTTATATTATTGAAGAGCAAGTTTCATTGACGTTGATCCATTATGTGGACAATCTTCCAACATTATTGAGTATATGGAAGAAAGTCGTGATACGACGAAAGGTGAAAGCAACATGAAGAAGTCGCGAAGACCTGCGATGACGGGAAAATCCAAGAAGCTGAGAAGATGTAAACAACCACAAAGAAACTCGAAGAAGTGAAGAAAGATATCGCGGAAGAAGAGCGATAATGGTAAGTTCGGAAGATCATTACAAGAAGAATAAAAGCCAAAAATGAACCAATAAACAAAAATGAAGTGGAGCGAAGAATAGTATGGAGTCATAAGCAATTATAAGAATCCACTCTGAAGAAGTGGAGAGAAGTTATTGGCGAGAGATCGCATGGGAAATGGAGCATGTTGACAACCATGACATGAAATGTTCTAAAGAGATGAAATGTTTTAATAAGGGGTGCATGGTCGGTTATGCCCGATACCAAAAAACGTTTTTGGTCCAATTTGTAAGCCTTGTCATAGGAAAGTTGTGGAATGAACCACTAGTATAGTTATGAGGGTGGAAATCGTACTTGTATTTGATGGTGAATCTTGGTAGCTGATGATAGTGATTGTCTTAGTTAATGTTATTACCAGATGTAATTAAGGAGGCGTGTTAAAAAAAATAACCTAATTACATCCTTAACTATTTTGTCTATCGTTACAGGGAGTTGGTCGTCCTGTAACTTCTTTGTAACTATATTCTGCAACTTTACCTTCATATTAATATACAACACAGATCAATGTGTTGTGTGCATTGAACCATCATTGTCTCTTAAACGTTTACATGGAGGACAATGATAGAGCATTCGACTGCGATCATTTCGCATTGGAGTAAAATATATAGAACCAATAAAAAATGAAGCAAAGAATGGCTATTAGGGGTAAGAATTAACTTCGGAGAGACACTAAGAGACACTAGATGTGGTATGCAACAGCTAGATGAAGGATGACAACGATAGAAGGCATGCAAGGATGAATGTCATTGTGCTCAAGTCGTCCTAAAAAATGAGAAGGGATGACGGGAAATGGGGGCCGTGTATTATTCCGACATGTAGTTGGGATTGGTGGAGGAGTGACAGATCAATGTAAGGATCCTCCAATCTAGTGTTCAAAGAAATGGAACTAGTGCGGGATAAATGAGGGAAAATATGGTAGTTATAGTTAAAGGTACTAGACGAAACGCCAAGGAACATGTCATGAGAGTGGGTAAGAGAATGAAAGAAGGCTAGGGAAAATGACAAGGGAGAGATGTAGTTGATAAGACAATTGGGCATGTAAGGAGGGAGTTCATACTATAACTACAAAACAACATGGGCAACATGGGGGTTAGGGTTACTAAAAGTGCACAAAATGACAAACTGAAAGTAGTAACAATAAATGACCTAGGACAATCGCATATTGCAAAGTTAGTTTTGGATCTATCCCTTAAATGAAATTGTATTGCTGCAATGGGTATTTATATCATTAGATTAAGATGAGTACCATAATAAAAGAGCAGAAAGATAGCCAAGTAAATGTATTCTACGTATAAATAAGGCCAACCAAAGCATGTGTTCAGATTGTCGAAAAGAGACTACACGATCTGTTGAGAATGGTTATGTGGGTAATTAGAAAGGTTGAATTAATGAATAAGAAGGTGTGTCTACACCATAACTGTAATACATTGCATTGTCCCAAGACTAAGCAGATCTGAGACTATGCTAAGAAGTGCTCACAAAAATAGTTTTTTGGGTTTCACCTTTGTAGTAAATCCTCTATTCCTTTATGTCCGAGGAGAGATCATAATAGCGATTGAGGGAAATGTTTTCTTAATGGAAGTAGTATGACTAGGTGGGAGTGTGGAAAAAAAGGTAGATATGGGAGGGGACAGAAAACCTAGAAAATTCCCATAGAAAAAGAGATGTCGCCCAAAACTAATGGATCCATTAGGTATGTAAGTTTGATGGTGAAGAATAAACCCGAGCCAAGAGAGTGGTGAGGGAATGAGTTGTTAGAGCCTTAACTAAAATGGATATGATACCAAATGATTAGATTTCAAGATCTCACATGATAAAACAATATTCATGAAGCAAAGAAAGGGAAAATATTATCTAAAAATGTGGTTCCATATCTTATTTTGGGGAAAATTCCTTTACATGGTTTCCCTCACTCCACTTATGCTTGACACAACCAACATTATATGCCATACAAAGTCAACATTAACTACTAAAAGAACTACACAAAGATACAAAGTCAACATATTACACAAAGATGGCCACTCAACGTGCATATATTTACTTATGTTATCTACTAAATACTCCCAAAAAATTGTGCCTTGTGGGTTATTGAGCAACTCGCCCTTATTGGGAAGGGCTCCTTCCAAATGTGCACTCCATTGTGATGGATCAATATATACTAATCGATAAATCCAAATAGGTACACCCTTGAAAACAAAGTAGAAACTAATCATGTATAAAAAAATAATAAACACTCCCATTGAAGAAAAGTTTAGAAAATCATGAGAACAAGCCACTAAAATAAATTGCCCCTAGTATGCAATAGGGTTAGATGAATCTGAAACCTCTCCAACTAGTGTGAAATCATCAATGATTAATGCGATGGAATCTTCTGTACACTGGCTTAGGATTTTATGGAATTATGTACTATCCCAAGGAGGATGAGCTCTCTTCATAAAAAAATAGCGTAATATTCAAAGTTGATGAATCCAAAGCAGAAAAAAGAACTCTTTTCATGGAATATGTCTATAAGGTATGAGTTTGTAATGGGTGTGGGAAACTGTTCCAGGAATTTGTTTTCTAGAGCTAGCATGTCTAATCTACCTTAAAATATATATATCAACATAAGCCTAACAATAGTTCATTGTACAAATTTTCCAAGAAGCTCTATTAAGTTTCAGATTAAGTTTTCAGTTCAAGAAATAATTTTCGTGTTCCTTTCGTATAAATGTTGTATATCGTTCGCTTACCTTTACATCAACGATCCACTTCATATGAATAAGCACTAATAATGGAGCTAGTAAAACACCTATTTCTTTTAGTAAACTAGAATCATCCAAAGCAAGGAGATCAAATGTTTCTCGCAGTCATTGTTCCACTCATTCTTATGGGTGAGAAATAGCAACCACAAGAAGTACCCCAATGCAGAAATACATCGTTGCTAGATGGCAACTCTGTATATAGAATTTTTATTGGATAGCTTCTTCACCACTTTATATATAATTTTTATTTATTAGATAGTTTTCCTCCACTCTCTATATAGAATTTGTATTTATTAGATAGTTTTCTATAGAATTTTAATTTATATGATACTTTTTATTTTTAATTTTAATTTTCTATAGAATTTCCTATCATTCTATATATCTTTTGTATTATTTATTTGATAGTTTTCTATAGAATTTTAATTTATATGATACTTGCGAGAAATATGTCAATCCCTTTCAAAGTCAAGGGCATCAAATTCTCTCAACATAGGGAGAAATACCTTCCGCGTGTCCGCATAATAGTATTACAGTTTGATTTGGGGAGAATGTGAATTGATGTAAGCATGGATTGTGGTTCATGTGGTGGAATGGTAAAACGCCTTTTATAGAAATAGAGGTTCAATTCTTCAGAGTAAGAAGAGGATTCCTTTCAGATTAAAAACAATCTGAGTCTTTGGCTCTGATCATCCACGTGCTAATGTTGTGTCCTGCCATGTTGATATCCCTAATTTTCATCCTCCAATAATTGAATAACATCTTGTGGGTGCCTTTCCCAGTCCCAATAAATCCAATTAACGAGCTAATTTTATAATTCACTTTGGCTTTATGAGGAAAATCCATTCTAATTCCTTATGTCTATATCATTATGAATATAAATGCAGTTGTTGTTAAATATATTGTAACTTCAACAGTCTGATTGTACACTGCCAGTTGTCCTGGCCAGCTGTACTTTCTATTTTTGTCTTTCTTGAGCCTATGTAGCTCAGCCATCTCCCATTACATTGTACTTCTTCAGTGCTTCTTCAGACTTACTTCTCATTGCACTTCTCTTCTTCATACATTTTCAATACACTGTTTTATTCTTTCTCTTTGCATCTCTTGCTTCAGAATTTATCATGGTATCAGAGCTTCAGCAGTAAGCCTCTTCACACAGTTCGGAGAGCAACTTGATCCTCACAATGCAGAGCTTCACGGATCTTGAGAGCACGCGACACAATCTCTTTCACAAGGTTTCGAGAGCTGTCCGTCATACTCTCGAAAAGATCCTCGCAGGAAACTTCCACGAGGAAGCAGACCGTCTTACGTTCAAAAGATCAACTTAGGAAGGTTGCAGAGCGTACTACGCCCAAAAGAACGAGGAAGCAAAGACCGAGAAAGAAGAAACTTTAAATATTCTTGCACATTTTTCAAGAATCGTCAAAGATTGACGAAGAAGAGCTCCAGAACGGAAGAATGTTTAAAGAACACGAAGAATTCATTCAAAATAGTTAAAGATTGCTGCAGAAGGCAACATCGTTTAAAGTTTTTTGAAATTCGCTCAAATCTGTCAAAGATTGAAGCAGTGAACAAAGAATCCGTGTATTTCTTTCAAATCTTTGAAAGATTCACAAATTTTTTCTTCGACAGAAGAAAATTCCTTCAAATTCAGCAAAGATCGCGTCTACTGTGCAAAGAACAACCATTGAA
Source organism: Picea mariana (assembly GCA_032191745.1). Taxonomy (NCBI): domain Eukaryota; kingdom Viridiplantae; phylum Streptophyta; class Pinopsida; order Pinales; family Pinaceae; genus Picea; species Picea mariana. The sequence continues at coordinate 132,204 of JASDQU010099974.1, read as the reverse complement.
GCCATAAGATTCGTCCTGCAAACGGATCCAGAGTGGGAAACCAGTTCAGAAGGGACGAAGAGAGCGCGGAAAAGGCAAAAGAATTTCAGCCGTCAGATCTTGCGCAGATGACAGACAACCGTTGGATCAACGAGAAGGTGCATGAGTTTAGTCCTCTGGAGCGCACAGGAGAAACTTCGTCTTTAGAAGTCGCGAAATCCCGACATCATCTGGACCATTGGATCGAGATAGATCGTGAGTCGTCGATCTGATCCGATCGCAAAATCGAGAATCGAGAGTTGGACGAGTAAAGGAAACTGCTCTCCAAAAACTCCGATACGCAATATCGCGAAATCTCGAGAGGACTTGTGGGCCGTCCATCTCAGAGGACAGGTGGCAGCAGATACGAGTGTCGTCAAATCGACATTTCGGAGTTCGCAGTTTTGAAAGACCGTCGCAACACAAGTTCAAAACTCGCGAAATCACGATTCCTGAAATAACGATCAGATCTCAGCCGTCCATTTGTTTGGACACGTGGCGGACATCAAGGAAACCGTCGGTGTTTCGGCAACTGGAGTTCTCAAGTTGACAAAAACTTTGGCGTCGCAAGTCGCGAAATGACGCGGACCGTCCATCTTGAGGGGATGCGTGGCGTATATCCAAGGACTCGAAAAAGTCCCGAAAGAGGAGAGTCCATCGGCACATCGGGATTCGGCAAATCGCGAATCCTAAGGACAAGAAGCACGAGCATTTCAGAACTCCGAAGTTCGAAATCTCGACAGGAGGAAAGCTCCGTTGTGGGGCCTAGCTGACGTCATCTCGTCAATACGAGGGATCGGGAATCTCCACAGGGAAAACCCCGAAGCAGACTTGAGTCGTCCATCTGTTGGGACACGTGGCGGAGATCAATGGAATCGGGAAATTTCCCGAAAGGAAAGCGCCATCGGAAAATCGGAGATCGGGGAATTGAGGAGTCATAAGAGCTCGTCATTAGGGTTCACGAAGTCCTGATTCGCGATACCCCGATAAGATCTGGACCGTCAGATCACAGGAATATCTGGACCGTTAAATCGTCCAAAAGAAAATTTCGCATTTCGACAATTTGAAAGGCAAAAAACCCGAAAAGCCCGTAGCGCTTTAACATTAAGGCGCGTGGTCACATTGCATGGTGACTAAGGCCAATTCAAGGCCGATAAGCTCCTTTCGGCCATCGACAAATCGACATTTCGGCGATCGGAGGTAAAATACAAAAAATTTCCTCTATTTTCACTGCAATCTTTAAAAAAAATAAAAAAATATGGCGTCGTCTAGCAATTTAGGACCAACTTAGGGTTCGATTCTTCTGGGAAAGAATTACGAGTTTTGGTCTCTTCGGATGAGATTCTTCTTGCAAGCACAAGAGTGCTGGGATCCAGTGGATCTTGGATATGTGGAACTAGATCCAACAGCCCTGTCTGCCATGACAAATCCACAGCGAATTGCTCAGGCAACACTAAGGAACAAAGAAAATAAAGCCAAATTTTGGATTCAAAATTCTGTGGATGATTCAATTTTATCAAAAATCACAGGCGCTGGTACTTCAAAACAGGCCCAGGACATCCTTCAATCTTCCTACCAAGGAAATGCCAGGGTCAAAACAGTTAAACTGCAGACCTTGAGGACTCAATTCGAGACTCTAAGGATGACAAAATCCGAAAATGTGGATCAGTTCATGACCAGAGTCATGGGAATCGTGAACCAGATCAGATTGACTGGCGAAGCCATCACTCATCAACGAATTGTTGAGAAAATCCTCAGAAGTTTACCCAAGAAATTTGAAATGGTTGTCACAACAATCCTTGAATCCAAGGATCTGTCAAGATTTTCAACAGATGAACTAATTGGTTCTCTGGTGACACATGAGACCAGACTGGATCTCACAGATGAGTCAATCTTCAATGCTTTCAAAACTCAATTCTCCTTTAGCAGAGGGAGACGTAGAGGAAGAAGCAGAGGTCACCAAGGAAGAGGGAGAAATCAAAGTTACCCTCACTCCAGTGGAGGTAACAGACAACAGTATCCAAATCAAAATTTCCAAGGTCAAAGACAAAAACAACAAAATCAACATCAGAATTTCCAGCCTCAAAGAGGCAGAGGGAGAAGATCAAATGAGAAATCAAGCATACAATGCTATTACTGCAAAAAGTATGGGCACTATGAATCTGAATGCAAGAAGAAGAAAGTAGATCAACTCTCAGGCAGAGCACATGTGTCAAATCATACAGGAGAAACCTCAGGAGGTATGTTTCTCTCATGCCACAAGACTGAAGAACAACCCAAAGATCTTTGGTTGCTGGACAGTGGATGCAGCAATCACATGATAGGTAACAAAGATTTACTTTCATGCATTGATTCTTCAATCTCATCTGATATTACACTTGAAAATGATTACTTAGTCAAAGTTCAAGGAAAATGAACTGTTCCTATTCTTACTAAATAGAATGTAAAGAAAGACATAAACAATGTCTATCATGTTCCAGATCTGAAACATAATTTGCTAAGCGTAGGACAGCTCATTGAACATTGCTATAAGGTACTTTTTGAGGGAGCATCTTGCAAAATTTATAATAAAAAACCCAACAGAAAATTAATTTCTGAAATCCTTATGACTCCAAATAGGATGTTTCCCCTTACCCTCAGATCTGCAAATCTGACTCAACCATATGCACAAAGTGCATCTACCCTGAATGAAACTATGGTTTGGCATACAAGATTTCGACATCTACCATTTTAGAGTCTAAGTCTTCTTCAGAAAAACTCCATGGTCAAAGGTCTACCTATCTTTAAAGAGCAAACTCCCCCATGTGAGTCTTGCATACTTGGAAAAAATAAGAGAACAAGTTTTCCACAGTCATCAAATCAAGCCAAACAACATCTTGAACTTGTTCACACTGACCTATGTGGACCAATGCAAACAGAGTCAATAGGTGGTAGTTTTTACTTTCTAACGTTTATTGATGATTTCAGCAGAAAAATATGAATCTATTTTCTCAGACACAAGTCTGAAACTTTTGCAAAATTCAAAGAATTCAAAGTAGAAGCTAAAAAACAGAGTGGCAAATATATCAAAGCACTCAGGTCAGATGGAGGAGGAGAATACAACTCCAGAGAATTTGCAAATTTTTGCAAATCACAAGGCATTATCATGCAAACAACAACCATATATACTTCACAACAGAATGGAGTGGGTGAAAGGAAAAATGAAACAATAATGAATATGGCAAGAACACTTCTCAAAGAGAAATGTTTGTCAAACATTTTTTGGGCTGAAGCAATAGCATGCTTAGTTTATCTCTTGAATAGATCACCAACCACAAGTCTAAAGATGAAAGTTCCCCAAGAAGCATGGAGTGGGACAAAGCTCAATGTAACACATATAAGAACATTTGGATGCATAGCATACGCACACATACCTTCCGAATTAAGGAAGAAACTTGATGACAAAAGTGAGAGATGTATTTTCATTGGATATAGTGAAACATCTAAAGCTTACAGGCTTTACAATCCAATCACCAAGAAACTAATTCTGAGCAGAGATGTAAAATTTCTGGAAAATCAATTCTGGAATGATTCAGAAAATCAGCAGATGGACAGTCAACATCCATTGCTGCCAAGTTCTGAAAATGCAGAAAATACAGGACAACAAGTACCTCAAACAATTCTTCCAAGAATGTAGGTACAAAGACAACCTGAAAATTCTCAGGATAACTCAACTTCCAGCAGAGAATCATTCTCTGAACCACAAAATCAGAGAACTCGAAGTTTGAGAGAAATCCATCAGCAGTTGGATGACTTTGAACAACACAATCTTTTTGCTTTAATGTCATGTCAACCTACATCCTTTAAGGAAACAACTAAGGAGCCACATTGGGTTCAAGCCATGAACCAAGAAATTGACTCCATTGAAAAGAACAAGACATGGGATCTTGTTGATTTGCCAACACACAAGAAGAGTATTGGTGTCAAGTGGGTTTACAAAACTAAACTCAATGAAAAAGGGCAGATTGAAAAGCACAAGGATGGACTTGTTGCCAAAGGATTCTCACAACAACTAGGTACTGATTATGGTGAAACTTTTGCTCCAGTAGCAAGATTAGACATTGTGAGGACTCTAGTAGCCATAGCAGCACAACACAAATGGCAGGTATACCAGATGAATGTCAAGTCAGCATTCCTGAATGGTTTCTTAGAAGAAGAAGTTTATGTCGATCAACCACCTAGATTTGAAGTCCAAAAGCACCCAGCCAAAGTATATTGGTTGAAGAAAGCCTTGTATGGCTTAAAGCAAGCTCCAAGAGCTTGGTACAGCAAAATTGACACTTATCTGATCAAAAGTGGTTTCAGCAGAAGTCAAAATGAGCCAACTCTTTACACCAAAATAGATAAGCACGATAAAATTTTAATTGTATGTTTATATGTTGATGACATGATCTATACAGGAAATCTTGAGTTAACAGATTTCAAACATGCCATGCAATCTATGTTTGAGATGACAGATCTTGGCATAATGAAATATTTTTTAGGGATTGAGGTTCATCAATCAGCCAAAGGAATTTTTGTCTGTCAGCAAAAGTATGCAGCAGACATCATCAAAAAATTTCGTATGGAAGGATGCAATCCAGCAAAAACTCCCATACCTTTAGGCACAAAGTTGAGCAAGAATGATGAAGGTCCTATAGTGGACTCTACTTTATACAAAAGTTTAGTAGGCAGTTTGTTGTATCTTACAGCAACTAGGCCTGACATTATGTATGCAGCCAGCCTTGTTTCTAAATTCATGGAATCACCCAAAGATTCTCATTGGAAAATGGCGAAATGAATTTTGAGATATGTTGCAGGAACTCTCAATTTCGGCTTATGGTACACTAAATTTGATAGTAATCAACTTTCTGGTTATACAGACAGTGATTTTGCAGGCAACCTAGATGACAGGAAAATCACATCTGGACATGTTTTTCAACTGGGCACGAACCTGATCTCATGGGCATCAAAGAAGCAGCCAATTGTTTCAATATCTTCTGCAGAGGCAGAGTATGTCGTTGCTACCTCAGCATCTTGTCAAGCTATATGGCTCAGAAGAATATTGAAAGATATGTCACATACAGAAAAGGATCCAACTCCTATTTTTTGTGACAATACATCAGCAATTGCTTTATCCAAAAATCATGTGTTTTACAAGAAAAGCAAACACATTGACACTTGTTTTCATTTCATACGCGAGCTAGTCAATAATGGGGATATTGCATTACAATTCTATGGTTCTCGAGATCAACTTGCTAATATCTTTACAAAGCCACTAGGAAAATCTGTTTTTGATTTTCAGAGACAGCACTTAGGCATAATCAGTGCTGATGTTTGTAACTGTTGAGTTTAAGAGGAAGTGTTAAATATATTGTAACCTCAACAGTCTCACTGTACACTGCCAATTGTCTTGGCCAGCTGTACTTTCTATTTTTGTCTTGCTTGAGCCTATGTAGCTCAGCCATCTCCCATTGCATTGTACTTCTCCAGTACCTCTTCACACTTACTTCTCATTGTACTTCTCTTCTTCATACATTTTCAATACACTGTTCTATTCTTTCTCTCTGCATCTCTTGCTTCAGAATTTATCAGTTGCACCCTGCCAAGCTGCGTGCACATGAAAATAACGTGCAGTTTTACTAATTTTCATAGCCCATGATCTATATTTTGTGTTGTTAGAGGACAATAAAATGTTATGTTTTACATCCGATGCTACGTATATGGACAATGTTGAGTGAAACGTATATGGACAATGTTGAGTGAAAACTGGAGAGACAAAATAGCTTCTTCAAGGCTAGTACTATTCATAAAATAATATGCTCTACATAAAGGAAATAAAACTGTTGAGCAGAAGGCACATGCAAAACATCATATTCATAAATAGGTATAGTTAACATCATATTCATTATCGTATTCATAAATAGGTATAGTTAACATCATATTCATAAATAGGTATAGTGTGAGGACCAAGTCCATGCATGGATAGGACAAAGTCTTGGCCAATATTCTAAGTAATGGTTAAATATTGCAGTATTGGCAGAAGGAGGTTGGTAAACTCAGACAACATATTGAAATTTTGCAAAATGCAAATAGGTATAAGCAGTATCCAAGCATGTAATTTGCTATGTTATTTTCTGTATCATTTTTACCAGTCCTTGGGTCAAATCAAATCATGAACTTTCGAGTTTGCACTTATGAAAATCAAGGAAACAATAGTAAGATCTAAGAACTAGGTAGATGAAACAATAGTTTGCTGATTTTTAAGAGTCTTCTGAGTTTATTATTGTCAAAATAGATTTATATTTTGCTGATTTTTATGACTTGTCTGAGTTTATTATTGTCAAACAAGATTTATAGAGAGAACTGACCTGTCAAATTCAGGAGATCCACATCATGCAGAGAAGGGTATGTCTCATATTTAAAAAACCGTCCAATTCCAAACTACTCTTGATCTTAAGCGTTAAACGTTAAATTATAGTATCACATTTTTGTTCTATGTCCTTCAAAAACAGTCAAATTCAAAACTGCTCTTGATCTAAGTGTTAAATTATAGTATCACCTTTTTCTGCTATGTCTTTATCTATCATAACTGTAATTTAATGTTTATAACGTTGTTTCATAATTAAATTGTACAGAAACTAAGTGTTAAATTATAGTATCACCGTTTTTTGCTATGCCTTTATCTATCATAACTGTAATTTAATGTTTATAACATTGTTTGATAATTAAATTGTAAAGAAACACATACTATGCAGAAGATTGACAATCTTCACAGTAAGTTGTTCCTTCCTGTAAATAGCTCTAAATGTTTAAAGTCAAAGACAAATCGTACCAGATTCTTGTTTTTCATTTTCTTATTTTTAATATTTGAATTATCAGGTAGATAGGGTCAGAATAACCACAATACGAACATGCTATCTACCACTTGTAATGTTATATATGCTATGAGTTCCATAGCATATAAAGTTATGGAAAATATATAAATACTATAAATCAAGTTAAATGAATTGAAGAACAAATGGAAAGCATTGTCGGTTGGCCGGTGCTTCCCTTACATATGTCACAATCAGTCCCTTAGTTGTCCATGGAAACTCTATGACCAGCTTTCAATCTTAGTTGTCCATGGAAACTCTAAGACCAGCTTTTCCACAAAGGTCTCAAACAATTCCACGTAGAACTCAGTCGTTAATTATCTTTAATCATTGGTCAGATCCTTAGAAAGCCAAGAAGCGACCCTTAAGAAGAATTTTCAAACAACTCCATGTAAAACCAAATTAAAACCAAATTAAACGGGGAAAACAATTATGAGGAAATAATGAATTCCTCGTTCCGCAGGAAAATCTTGATCCATACACTAAAAGAGGGAAAACTCAACACTCATGACCCCTTAGGAACCAAACTCCTAAACTAAAGAACTGTGAGAATTATTACCATGTAACCTTCACTCAACAAATTTTGGAAGGGTGGTGCTTTGAAAAATAACATTCACAATTTCAACTTTTTTTCCATTTATTGACGTACATTACAGAACTTAGTTTGGTTTGGGTTTGTGAATTATTACCATGTAACCTTCACTCAACAAATTTTGGAAGGGTGGTACTTTGAAAAATAACATTCACAATTTCAACTTTTTTTCCATTTATTGAGGTACATTACAAAACTTAGTTTGGTTTGGGTTTGTTGAGGAAGTTGAGAGATTTTCTCAACTTTTCCCTCTAAAAATGGAATTAGTTGGATGTGAGTCCAAATATATATAGGTATGTAATCTCTATGTATTGGTGTGCAATATAAATTATTTCTGTGTGTGTATTTCATGTCTCTGTGCTCTCATAAATTCTATTTTGGTATCAACGCTGAGGAGAAATCACTGTTGAGTGTTGGTTTGTGAAGTAGAGATTATGAATCCGATAGAGAAGAAGCATTTTGAGATAGGGCTGCGTGATGATTGTGTGTTGACTATATGATCCTACAAGAAAACCTGTTGATATAGTGAAGCGTCGATAGTGGGAGAAAATACCGTGTGTTGAAGGACGAGTTGGCCGACACCATTGAATGTAACTACAGAGCGTCATCACTCTGAGTTCAACTTTTTTCTTCTCTATGCATGCGTGGATGAAAATGGATCTACGAAGAGTCGCCCATCTCAATGTTGAATAAGTCTTTGCCATAACAGTTAAGAAGAGAGTTGTTGTTTGAGAGATGCACGTGAGAGGGAGATCCACAGAGCCAAAGGGAGTCGACTGCGTGAAAGAGAAATCGCTGCTTGTGGGAAATGTTGCCGCTGCTGTAGTTTGTGGAAATGAGGAGTTGTGAATTGCTGCTGCCGTATATATGCTAGAATCATCACTGTAATTGAGGTGAATTGATCGTTGTGCAGAGGTATTCATTTTCTGATTGAAGTTTCTTGTTAATATGGAGAATATTACATTGGAAAAATTTAATGGTTTTAATTTTCATACTTGGAAAGTAAAAATACAACTTCAAATGATGCATAGGAATTTATGGGGAATAGTAAAAGGTACAGAGAAGGCACCTACAGATCCCAGATAATTAATTGAATGGGAGAAAAAAGATGATAGAGCCAAGTCCATTCTTGGATTGTCTCTTGCAGATTCCCAACTACATCTAATAGATTTGGAAAAATCTTCTGCAGAAATGTGGGCACAAYTGAATACAATATTTTGGGAAAAGGCTGTAAATGCCAAGTTTTCATTAAAATTACAGCTATTCAAATTAAAAATGCATGATGAAGTATCATTGTCTTCTCACAAAATGATCTAAAGTCTTTGTTAGCACAGTTGGCAGAGATTGACTCCGACTCTAAAGTTGATGAAGATGATGCAAAAGCAATCTTGTTGAATAGTTTGTCTCAAAAATATGACAATGCTATTTTTACTTTAACTCAAATGCCCCTCTCGAACTCTGGAAGACATGATTTCAACACTTTTAGCAGAAGAAAAGAGGATGAAGGCGGGTGAAGTGGAAGTCAGTTCACATTCTGAAATTGCACTATACTCCAAAGGAAAAACAAAAAAAAACATTGAATGCTTCTATTGTCGCAGACGTGGGCATACAGTACTGAATTGCAAAATACGTGCTAATGATCTTCTAAATGGCAAACTGAAAGAGTCAGCTAACATAGCTGAGGACTCACTAGATGCTATGCATGAATACTCATCCAGTGATGATGAACCTCTCAAACTTTTCTAGAATACAGTTATTGTTTATGTATGTTAGATATATATTATGTGAAATTTGTTGTGTGAA
>JASDQU010099974.1:110730-122878 GCA_032191745.1 Picea mariana | reverse complement strand
TATTTTTACAGTCTCTGTACATTTCTTTGATGAATAGAAATCATGTATTACTGTATATCTGTGTTTGTGGTTGCATCTCTGATACAATTCTGTTATATTATTGAATATTTGCAATATCTCTATGCATTTCTTTATTATATCTCTGCTCTCATTTCATGCCGAAAATAATCTGAATCATATAATATCTTAAGTTTAATTTTACCTCTAAATCTTTATTTCACCACATTTTCTCCTTAAACTTTGATGTAATAATACTATTAATATTATCCTTATTTTTCAATATGATCTCTTCCTTTATTCCCAAATGGTTTAACCAAGACTGGGCATCCTTATGCCATCTCTGCTTGGGCTGAAGGAGCTTTTGGCTAGAGTTTGAAGCAATTTTAGGAATCCTTTTGTATTCCATGTTGGTTAACTTGTTCTTACACAATAGCTTTCTAGTCATACCCTTGCTCTCAATGGGGGAAATACTTTATTTTTTGAGGACGATATGATATGGTGTATTTCCTTTAATTTTGAGATTATAGGTTATAAAATTATTTTGGATATACTCTATCTTTTTCCACAAATCTCTAGAGATACTACATCCCCAAACTTCACATCAATCTAGAATAACAGGAGTAATGAGAGTCTCAAAGAGTAGTTTTTTCTTATCCCATATCCAAAGATCCATTGATTTACAATTGTTTTCAAGCCTATAATAACATTTCCACCCTTCATTTATCATTTTATCAATGTATAATTCCACTTCAGCTTGTGGTGAATATCAATTTTGAGATATTTTTATGAAGGCAATTCCAAATAGTCTTCTAACTTGTTAATATATATGCCGAAAAGGGTAGGGGACAAGGGACAACCTTGCCTGACTCCAATATTGCAGTTAATTTCTTTTGATCAAATCTTAGTGTTCCTAAAATTGGAAATAAAATTCTCATAGAACCTTATTTATATGGCCCTCAACTTGAGAGGCACCTTAATCTCTTCCAAGCTATTGGAAATATTTGTTCGAGGTACTATGCCAAAATATTTTCTAAAGTCAATGAAACAACACAGGATATTGGTTTTATTATCATGACACTCCTCCACAATTATGATAAGTGAAACAAGGTGGTCCATAGTTGAATGATATATCATAAATCTCGCTTGGACTTTAGCTCTTTTTCTTTGGCTTTCTAACTATAGGCTAATATTCTTTTCCAAAATAATTACATGTACAACTTGGCTAAAATGGGGCTAATCATAATGGTCCTATAATTAAAGGGAATTTTTTTATCCCCACCTTTAAAAATAGTTACAATGAGGCTTTATGTCCATCATTTAGGGAAGCCTTGCTTAAATTCTAAATTAAAGAGTTTGTGTATGTGAGGGATGAGGATAGGCACTCTTATTTTTTTAAATTTCACTTGGTAGCCTTCATTGTCCTTAGCTTTTCCATTTGCAAGCCATTTAACCCTGAACTCTATTTCTTCCATGGAAAAAGATTCATCTTCTATAGGAACATTTGGGATGGTATCCAATGATGGCATTAGGGAATTCATAAAGACTTTTAAGGTAGGAATTCCAATCCTTCAATGGAATCATATTGTTTTCTTTAATATTAAAAATTATAATTTTCCTCTACAACTTCTTAGGATCAAGCTTAGATAGACTTAAAAGCCACTCTTGATTTCTATTTTATAGTACCTTTTTCCCTTTTAATTAGGGATTTGTATGTATTTATCTTATCCAATTTTAAGGAATTATTAGAAGCATCTCTAATGGATTTTTTAACAATTTTACATTTGTTATCGTACCAATGGTTGGATGTTCTACTGTTCTTTTTATATGACACCTCAAAACAAAACTTGTTTATGGAAGTGGAAATGGTTTTTTGTAAAATTATGATAGAGGTATTAGATGTTGTCCTTAGAAGTTATGAGATTTAATTCAAGATTTTTCAAAAAGAAAGAGCCTTAACTATCATAATTTTCTTTAATGGGGCTTATGTGCATGGAAACTTTTAGAGTTAGGCTTAAATATCTATGATTGAAGTTGGGTCAATGGTCATTTAAAAGGTCAAAATTTACTATTTGGTTTTATACAGGAATATCATATATACCACATAATCCATTGTCCTCTGGTTGGAGTTTGGCCACCTCATGCCATCATTGCAAATTATTAGTTCTTAAGAACTATAGAGCTGGTCTACCTTGGTACCAAACAAATTCTCGGTTAGGTCTTCATAGTTTATTTTATATCTATTAGCTAAAACAAGGTCGTCATCTAGGCATAAAGGATTAGGGTTAGAATCATTGCTTAAAACAAAATCTTGGTTAGTTACATTTCTAACATTAATGTCTCCTAGGAGGACATTACCTTCCTTTCTTAGAGTGTAAATATCTTGTTCTAGAGTATTATCATAACAAATTTTATCTAGATTTTTTTTATTATAAAAGGTAGAATTAATAGGTGTGAAATAACAAATTTCTATATATAAAAATTTAGCATTGATGTTTGATATTTCTCTCTAAATGTATTGATTGATTCTATCTTATGATATAATAGGTTACCTCTCCAATCTGTGAGATAGGGTCTTGTTCCAAGATGACCACAAGACAAATCCTTCTAGTTTCAGGACCTTAGACTCTTCATGCTCCCATCTTTCAAGTAGAAAAATAATATCAATAAGACTTGGGATCTAAATTAACATACGCCCTTTGCCCAATGGAAATGCACAACTCTTCTAAGAAAGGATCCGAAGTGTCCCAAATTCCTATTTATTATTAGCATTTTGTCTCTATCACTAATAATAGTTTTTAGATTTCTAATTATTGTTAGGATTATGCTTACTTAGTTTGGTTTGGGTTTGTTGAGTAAGTTGAGAGATTCTCTCAACTTCTCTCTCTAAGATATGAATTTGTTGGAGCTGAGTCCAACTATATATACGTATGTAATCTGTGTGCATTATGTGAAATAATACAAGTTGTTTTGTGTTGTGTGAGCTAATTCTTCCAATATTAATATGGTATCAAAGCTGAGGTGAGAGGTGAGATTGCTACCCATAACATTAGCCGTGGAGACGTTCATTGTGGAGGAGATTGAATTCAATCGCTACTGAGAAGAGACGAATTCTAATATTGCAGACACTGTTGCAGACCGAAGAGAGAAGGGCTGTCATAACCAACTGCTGAAGGAGTTGTTGTTGAGCCGTTGTTTTATTGCTAAGCCATTGTAATTTGTTTATTGCTAAGCCGTTGTTTTATTTCCATGATTTTTTTATCACTCGAAGAGCCCGTGATCAACTTGTGATCTGTTGATTACTTGAAGAGATGATTGTTGCATATTGGGAGGGAAACGTCAAACAATTGAGGTGAATTGATCATTGTGCAGAGGTATTCATTTCTTGATTAAATTTTTTTGTTAATATGGAGAATATTACATTGGAAAAACTTAATGGTTTTAACTTTCATACTTGGAAAGTAAAAATACAACTTCAAATGATGCATAGGAATTTATGGGGAATAGTAAAAGGTACAGAGAAGGCACCTACAGATCCCAAACAATTAATTGAATGGGAGAAAAAAGATGATAGAGCCAAGTATATTCTTGGATTGTCTCTTGCAGATTCCTAATTACATCTAATAGATTTGGAAAAATATTCTGCATAAATGTGGGCACAATTGAGTACAATATTTGGGGAAAAGGTTGTAAATGCCAAGTTTTCATTAAAATTACAGCTATTCAAATTAAAAATGCATGATGAAGTATCATTGTCTTCTCACATAAATGATCTAAAGTCTTTGTTAGCACAGTTGGCAGAGATTGACTCCGACTCTAAAGTTGATGAAGATGATGCAAAAGCAATCTTGTTGAATAGTTTGTCTCAAAAATATGACAATGCTATTTTTACTTTAACTCAAATGCCCTCTCGAACTCTGGAAGACATGATTTCAACACTCTTAGCAGAAGAAAAGAGGATGAAGGAAGGTGAAGTGGAAGTCAGTTCACATTCTGAAATTGCACTATACTCCAAAGGAAGAACAAATAAAAGCATTGAATGCTTCTACTGTTGAAGATGTGGACATACATACTGAATTGAAAAACACGTGCTAATGATATTCTAAATGGAAAACTGAAATATTCAACTAACATAGCTGAGGACTCACTAAATGCTATGCATGAATACTCATCCAGCGATGATGAACCTCTCAAACTTTTCTAGAATACAATTATTGTTTATGTATGTTAGATATATATTATGTGAAATTTGTTGTGTGAAAAGAATCAAATAATGCAGAACCAAATATGTAACAGAGTGATATTATTCAAGCATGTAGTTCTTGAGTTCTTTGGTGCCATAAGAACATGTTACTAGCTTAAATATGTCTACAAGCTTGTTAAAACTGAAGATTATTGTTGTACTTTGGTGCTTTAAAGTCAACAGTTACAGGTTACCTTGTGAGTTTGTAAGTATGTAGAAAGGTCAGTTGTTTAACTAATTGCTCAAAACATTTCGTACTTAGATCGTTGTCCTATATAACTGTCGAAATTTACTATTCGGAGGAATTTCACAGATGGAAGTGTATCAATAAAATGGTTCAATGTCGAGACTATCCTTCTGGAGGTCGAGAAGCGTTGGTTTCACAAAGAGTGTCAAAGATGGTCAGAAGCGTTTGACTTTAAATGTGTCAGTGGGAAGCTCGAATGTGTGGAGAAGAAAGAGCGGAAACCGGGTGATTGCAGAGTGAGTTTAAAGAGCTGAGGAAGACAAGATCAGACAAAGAGACGAAAGATCAAGTGTTGTAATTCTTTTGACTTTAAATGTGTCAGTCGGAAGCTCGAATATGTGGAGAAAAAAGAGCGGAAATCGGGTGATTAGAGAGTGAGTTTAAAAAGCTGAGGAAGACCAGATCAAACAAAGAGACGAAAAATCAAGTGTTGTAATTATTTTGTAATTATGATTAAGTATTATTGTAATTTGTAAAATAAACATTAAGGAAAGGTGTTAGGATTATGCTTACTTAGTTTGGTTTGGATTTGTTGAGGAAGTTGAGAGATTCTCTCAACTTCTCTCTCTAAGATAGGAATTAGTTGTGATGAGCAAGAATATTCTAAACATAACAAGTTCTTGTGACGAGGAATATTATTCTAAAGATAACAAGTTTATTTTATTATTATCATGAAAAAGGCATATGAACAATTCTATACAATTCTATAAACGGACAATCTCATCAACCTAAACTAAGGATCTCGACAGCAGACTAAATATCAATGCGAACTAACTATTAATGTGGAAGAAAATACAACCATCGGGATATGGAACTGGATTTGCTACAGAAGATTACTGCAGCTCTTCATTCCGCCCGCCAATTGTTGGATCCATCAAAACCCTGACAGCTTATTTGCTTCAATCGGCTTGGAAGGCACCGCAAGTCCATCAAAACCCTAACTTATTTACTTCAATCACCTTGGAAGGCACCGCAAGATCATCAGCACTGTAGGTCGTTGTTGATTGTTTTATTTATATTTTCTTCAAATATTTCCACGACAGTTGACGGCAAACAAACAGGAACTACGATCCCTTGAGAGTCCTTTTTCGAGGCTGGTGCAAAATATGTGAAGTGTGGCATTGCCGGATAAATAGGACACGCATAAACTGCTTTTCCCCACCCGAAATCCGACTCTCCCATGACAGCCATAACTTTGGAAACGTCCGAAACGATGAAAGAACCATCTGATGGGTTAAGTGGCCGATAATACTTCGAATGGAGTACAAAACTTGACCCCTTCTACCTGTCTTTTTAAAGCTCCAATTTCTCTTGAACCAAAGTAGAACGATTTCAACCTCATTTCTTCTACTCCACCAGCCATTGACAAACCTCATTTCAACCTCATTTCTTCTACTGCACCAGCCATTGACACTCTTCTTTCTTGGTATTTATCTTCAAAATCATAGTATTCACGGAGGCCGGGACAATTTGCCGTAGGATTGGCTCTGGGTCGAAGGATTTCTCTATTCCAAACTGGAGGCACCGTAGGGTTTGTGGCCCCTCTTGCAATTTCACCGAGAGCATTCAGAAATTGGGCGATCCCAATGCCATCACTAACGGAGTGGGTGAAGCGCAAGCCAACTACGAAGCCTCCGCATCGTAGACGCGTTACCTGTCCAAATAAATCAATTTATTCATTGGATAAAACCATGAGACTGAGACATTTGTTGTGTAATTCAATCAAAACGGCTCAATCGTTTTTTGAAAAAAACAAATAATATTGTTGTGTGCGGATGTAGTTTGAATTGTTTGTTGAAATTTTTAAGGAAAAAGAAAATTATTATATATATATATATATATATGTGTGTGTGTGTGTGGTGTTGTTGATGATGAATTTTTATTAAGATCTAATTGGTTTATCTAATTTTAAAAAGGTAAGGATTACTTATCATTATTTAGAATTTTGTTTATATGTTTGAAAAACATTAAGAGAAGCTTTCCAATATTATCATATTATGACAAATATTTTGAAAATGAGATTTAATCTTTGTATAGGCTGAAGAATCTAAGAGAAAGTGTTTGTCATCTTCAACCTTTTTAGTGTTACAAAGTTGATACACTCTTTTATGCCACGACTTTTTAGGAATTAATCAACGCCCAATTTCATTATAAAGCTAGTCAATTTATTCTTGTATTAGCAATATTGTCAAAACAAATAAATAATTTTGATATTCTAGATTAAGATTGATTATGCTAATTTATACATATTATTATATGTTATGGATATAAATATTTTTACAATTCATATTATTAAGATAATAATTATTTGAAATAACAAAAATAAAATTCACACAAGTAGTAGTTTTATACAAAAATACTCATGGAGGTTGAAAAATACATGTTTAGGAATCACTTGATTTTATGCAAAAATATTCACGGAGGTTGAGAAATACATGTTAAGGAATTGATGACAGTTGCAAATGAAATTTGAATAGGAAGTTGAAATGACTTTATGGATAAGGAGTTGGTAAACCAACAGAATCTTGGATATCTTATTTTTTCAAATTTATGAGTTTAAAAAATAAATAAATTAGTATTTAAGATTATTTTTCAAGAGAATAGAAATGAAATGCACATTATTATGTAATAATATATTGTATTTTATTATAATTTCTTTTAATATATAAATAAAAATAATATTTTTTCTTAGTAAAATAAATATTATCAAAATAAAACATATGAATCCAAACAAATTATTATGAATACAAATAAATATTACATTTCAAAATATTTCAAAATAAAGATGAGTATCACCCTTAAACAAAATAAAAAAGAGAAATTAAAGAAGATTGGCTAAATAAACTATTATCTATTCAAGTTTTAATATTAATAAACTTAATAAAAAATTGGGACAAAAATTTAGTGAAAACATGAAAAATTTTCAACTTAAAATGAATTTATAATTACTTATAAAAAACAATAATAAATTTATAATTACTTATAAAAAACAATAATAAATTTATAATTACTTATAATAATTGTATCTCCAAAATAAAAATAAAACATATACTTTATTCATTTAAAGCAAATTCTCATCCCCTAACATTGAAACTCAGAAATTAAACATCAATACATACTTTGCAAATAAGGAAAAAATGAAAAATCATTTCATCATGGATCATAATATGTATAAAATCAGATAGTTAATCAGTGTCAGGCAGATGCAAAAACAATCCAGGGCCTCCCAAGGAGCCCACAACCCCCCTTCAGGTAATTTATGAAACTAACCTCTTGGAATTGCAGGGGTTTCAGCAGTAAGATTAAGGAAGAGGCACTTAAAGATATCATCCGATCTTTAAAATCCGAAATCCTCCTAATCCAGGAAACTAAGATGGAAGGACAAGACTTCCTAAGCAAAGAAAAAACTCTATGGAATACCAGCAAAGGAATCGCAGAAAGTGCAAGAGGTGCCTTGGGAGGTCTAGGCACACTCTGGAACTAAAAAAAGTACGATCTCATCAAATATGATACATGAAAACATTGGATCTTTACCAATCTCCTCCACCTTGATACTGGTCGACAGGTAAGTCTTTTCAATCTCTATGTGCCTGTCCTTCTGGAGGAAAAGAAAATATGCAGGGATACCCTAAAGGATTTCCTGCTTCAAAATGAGTTGGAAAATATCATCCTTGGGGGGGATCTTAATCTGACCCTCGCAAAAAGTGATAAAAAAAGGAGGATCTATTGTTCGAGACCCAGCCAGGTAATGGGCAGAAGATATCATTTCAGACTGGGAGCTGGAGGATATAAGGCCCACGAAAGGGAAGTACACGTGGTCCAACAAGAGGGTTAGACCGGAGCATATTACAGCAAGGATAGACAGGTTCTTAGCCCAAAGAACCTTTATGCTACTGGGCCTCAGGTTGTCCTCTACCATCCTTCCTCACAGTGTGTCTGACCATAAGCCAATCACCCTGGACATTTCCCTTGATAATAATCTAGGCCCGATCCCCTTTAGATTCAACTTGGCTTGGCTCCAAGAAGCTAGCTTCCCAGATCTGGTCACGAAAATATGGAATGGAACAGTGAAAGGCTCCCCCTTTTTTGTCTGGGAAGAAAAGATCAGAAGACTAAAGGAAGCACTTAAGACCTGGGCAAAAACTCTCTCAAGTCCCATCTCTGCTCGCCAAGAAGCGCAAAGACAATTGGAAATCCACCAACTGGGAATGGAAGATCAAGAAATCACCCAAGAAAACCTACAGCAGGAGGTTAAGTGTCAAAGGAGCTGGCACCAAGCTTGTAGAGAGGAAGAAAAGTATTGGCAACAAAAATCTAGGAGCCTTTGGCTAGAACCTAGGGATAAAAACACCAACTTCTTCCACAAGCAAGAGGAGGCTCCTAAGTAGCTCAAGAATGTCACGGAAATCCAACTCCACAATTAGACCATAAAAGATTTTGATGGCATCAAATCGACGGCTGTAAATACTTTCGAATCCCTTTATAAAGAGACTCAAAATTCTGTCTTAGACCCCACCTCCTATCCTCTCTCTCTTATCCTGACCCTCATTCAGGAAAATGTCAACAACATGCTAATCAAGGCAGTAGATGAAAAATAAATAAAAGAGGCCTTAGATCAAATGCATCCAGACAAAGCCCCTGGCCCTGATGGTTTTATAGCCATATTTTTTCAACACAGCTGGGACATCATCAAATCCAACCTCACAAAACTCATCAAGAAATCCCAAACCTGCGTTAAGATAGGAGGAGGAACAAACTCATCCTTTTTTGCTCTCATTCCTAAAGAAAAAGGTGCAACCAATTTCGAGAGGTTTCGTCCAATCTCCCTCTGCAACATGAGTTACAAAATTCTCACCAAAATAATAACCAACAGAATAAAAAATATTCTCCCTACAATTATCCCGAAAAATCAAGGAAGGTTCGTAAAAGGCAAGCACATAGTGGACAATATCATCCTTTTTCAAGAGACTCTGCACTCAAGCATCCGCCGCAAAGACAAAGGTATGATAATCAAGCTCGATCTTGCAAATGCTTTTGACAAGGTAAGACATAATTTTCTGTTTAAAGTTATGGAAAGGTTTGGTTTCGCCCCTTTGATCTAGGTGGATATCGGTGGCCACCCACCTTTTCCGACTAGCTCAAAACAGTTTTCTGGCATTTTTGGCAATTTACTATTTTTAGCAGGTTTTAACTTTCGGGGCCATTTTGAGGGCCTAAATGAAGGTTTTTTGAGATCGAGGTTATAAATGATAGCCAAAGGCATGATTGAGCCCCCAAAATGAATATCCTCGACGATACCTTTCCAACGAGCTATCACACACCTAAAACGAAGATCGTATGCAAAAGTTACGACCCCGGGAAGTTGATGTACTAACTTACCCAAACGGGGCCCACATGACTTTTGGCGCTTCATCTCCTAGGGTTAGGTTTTTGNTAACTTTCGGGGCCATTTTGAGGGCCCAAATGAAGGTTTTTCGAGATTGAGGTTCTTAATGATAGCCAAAGGAATTATTGAGCCCCAAAAATTAATCTCCTCAACAAAACCTTTCCCACGAGCTATCACACGCCTAAAATGGAGATCGTATGCAAAAGTTACGACCCCAGGAAGTTGATGTACTCACTTACCCAAACGGGGCCCACATGACTTTTGGCACTTCATCTCCTAGGGTTAAGTTTTTGTATGTATAGGGTTTTTGGCATTCCTGTTTATTGTAAAAGGGCCTTCAGAGCCTCATTGTAATGATTTTCTTGCGAATGCGAGTAGCCACCACATCTCTTCTCAGAGATAAGCTGCCAGCATTCTAGCGAGTCTTTCACTCTGTACTTTTATAGTTTCTGTACATTTCTTTCATTAATAGAAATCATGTATTACTGTATATCTGTGTTTATGGTTGCATCTTTGATACATTTATGTTATCTTATTGAGTATATGTGATATCTTTGTGCACTTCTTTATTATATCTCCGCTCGCATTTCATGTTGAAAATAATCTGGTTCAGTGGTATCAGAGCAGGCTACTGTTGATCGTTTTGTCAATGCATGTCCCCGACGAGGTCCGAGTATAGCAAGTTGGGTCTCGAGCTTGTCTCTCTTGAAGACAATCGCTCTCGCACATCCAAGAAACTCTCAATGGTGGAAGAAAAGAAAAATGATGGAGTAGATGATCCTATCAATCTGTTGCTTGAGCAAGCTCTCACGCGACAGAGGGACAAAATGATGGAGAATTTTTTCCACATCCTTCAATGCCTATCTATAACAGCAGGCACATATTCATCAAGCAGCCACTTTGGAGGCACCTCGCCTTTCAAGGTACAATTTAATTTTGATATTCTTGTATTTGAAGGACAGATAGATGCAAAAGCCCTAGAAAAATGGTTAACTCTGCTAAAAGGTTATTTCTCTGTTCACAATTTTTCCGACAAAGAAAAGATCACCTTCCCACTCCTTAAATATCTCCCTCATGTCAAGCATTGGTGGGAAACTTACTGGGAGCAAATTTCCACAGAGGAGTCTGGAATATACGGGGTCGATCCCACTTGGTATTTTTTTGTGGATGCGGTAAAGGAACAGTATTACCCTGTTGGAAACTATGAGGACCAATACATGAGATGGACCACACTACGACAAGAAACGGGCCAAGCAGTTCCAGAGTTTACCAATACCTTCCATACCTTGCACACCAAGCTAGGTATCAAAGACTCTGAGTGACATTTGGTTCTAAAATACCGTGGGGCTCTACACAGATACATCCAGACTGAAATGGATTTTTTGGACATCTCATAACTCGGTGCTGCTTATCGATATGCTGTTAAAATTGAGCAGAAATTTAAGCACCAGAACAAACAGGAGTTTGGGTCTGCAAATCCGCAACAATTGAAGTATGACAAAGACGGCCCTAACAAACAGTCTCCTGNCCCACATCCTTCAATGCCTATCTATAACAGCAGGCACATCTTCATCAAGCAGCCACTTTGGAGGCACCTCGCCTTTCAAGGTACAAGTTAATTTTTATATTCCTGTATTTGAAGGACAGATAGATGAAAAAGCCCTAGAAAAATGGTTAACTCTGCTAGAAGGTTATTTCTCTGTTCACAATTTTTCCGACAAAGAAAAGATCACCTTCCCACTCCTTAAAGCTCTCCCTCATGTCAAGCATTGGTGGGAAACTTACTGGGAGCAAAGTTCCACAGAGGAGTCTGGAATATACGGGGTCGATCCCACTTGGGATTTTTTTGTGGATGCGGTAAAGGAACAATATTACCCTGTTGGCAACTATGAGGACCAATACATGAGATGGACCACACTACGGCAAGAAAGGGGCCAAGCAGTTCCAGAGTTTACCAATACCTTCCATACCTTGCACACCAAGCTAGGTATCAAAGACTCTGAGTGACATTTGGTTCTAAAATACCGTGGGGATCTACACAGATACATCCAGACTGAAATGGATTTTTTGGACATCTCATAACTCAGTGTTGCTTATCGATATGCTGTTAAAATTGAGTAGAAATTTAAGCACCAGAACAAACAGGAGTTTGGGTCTGCAAATCCGCAACAATTGAAGTATGACAAAGACATCCCTAACAAACAGTCTCCTGAAAACCAGTCCAAGACACAGGAAAAGAAGGGTCACGGGAAGACAAAGAAAGACACCGAAAAAT
>JASDQU010099974.1:49464-110396 GCA_032191745.1 Picea mariana | reverse complement strand
TGAATACAATATTTTGGGAAAAGGCTGTAAATGCCAAGTTTTCATTAAAATTACAGCTATTCAAATTAAAAATGCATGATGAAGTATCATTGTCTTCTCACAAAATGATCTAAAGTCTTTGTTAGCACAGTTGGCAGAGATTGACTCCGACTCTAAAGTTGATGAAGATGATGCAAAAGCAATCTTGTTGAATAGTTTGTCTCAAAAATATGACAATGCTATTTTTACTTTAACTCAAATGCCCCTCTCGAACTCTGGAAGACATGATTTCAACACTTTTAGCAGAAGAAAAGAGGATGAAGGCGGGTGAAGTGGAAGTCAGTTCACATTCTGAAATTGCACTATACTCCAAAGGAAAAACAAAAAAAAACATTGAATGCTTCTATTGTCGCAGACGTGGGCATACAGTACTGAATTGCAAAATACGTGCTAATGATCTTCTAAATGGCAAACTGAAAGAGTCAGCTAACATAGCTGAGGACTCACTAGATGCTATGCATGAATACTCATCCAGTGATGATGAACCTCTCAAACTTTTCTAGAATACAGTTATTGTTTATGTATGTTAGATATATATTATGTGAAATTTGTTGTGTGAAAAGAATCAAATAATGCAGAACCAAATATGTAACAGAGTGATATTATTCAAGCATGTAGTTCTTGAGTTCTTCGGTGCGAGAAGAACATGTTACTAGCTTAAATATGTCTACAAGTCTATTAAAACTGAAGATTATTGTTGTACTTCGGTGCTTCAGAGTCAACAGTTACAGGTTTCCTTTACCTTGTAAGTTTGTAAGTGTGTAGAAAGGTCAGTTAAACTAACTGATTGCTGAAAACGTTTCGTACTTAGATCACTGTCCTACATAACTGTCGAAATCTTCTCTTCGGGGGAATTTCACAGATGGAAGTGTATCAATAAAATGGTTAAGTGTCGAGACTCTCCTTCGAGAGGTCGAGAAGTGTCAGTTTCACAAAGAGTGTCAAAGATGGTCAGAAGTGTTTGACTTTAAATGCGTCAGTGGGAAGCTCGAATGTGTGGAGAAGAAAGAGCTGAAACTGAGTGATTGCAAAGTGAGTTTAAAGAGCTGAGGAAACCCAGATCATACAAAGAGACGAAAATTCAAAGTGTTGTAATTCTTTTGTAATTGTGATTAAGTATTATTGTAATTTGTAAAGTAAGCATTAAGGGAGGGTGTTAAGATTATGCTTACTTAGTTTGGTTTGGGTTTGTTGAGGAAGTTGAGAGATTCTCTCAACTTCTCTCTCTCTGAATGGAATTAGTTGGATCTGAATCCAACTATATATACGTATGTAATCTCTATGTATTGGTGTGCAATATAAACCATTTATATGTGTGTATTTCATGTTTCTATGCTCTCATAAATTCTATTTTTAAGGACTCAATTCTAATTTTTTGCTTTTGAATCCTCGAGTCTATGGATTTTTATGCTGATATATGGGATCACATTAAACAACAATTAAAAAAGAAAAACAATTTAAAAACAAAAGGGTTTATTTTTATTTGTAAAATATCAATTAATTTAAAAAACTATCTATGATCTCGTAACTTCAATTTTAATTCAATTAATTATCTACATATTGTTCTTTCTCAAATACTTACTTTCTATGCATTGGAGCAAGGCTGGAATTTCAAATGAAAAAATTCATTAAATATGGAGGTTTAGATTACTACAATACCTATTTTACTAGTTTTAAGATTGAAAATTGCACAAAAATTCTAACCATATTTGATGGACAAGTCAAATTTCATCCGTACATTGAAGAGAAGAGAATTTGACCTGGCATGCAAATTACCTTACTCTTATGTTGTTCTGTTTTATCCACCAATATTTCGGTCTAATATGCCAAACAAAACAATATCGAAGATAACGCCAAACAAGAAACAGAAGTTATCAATCATGGAATTGCTTTTGAACATTAAAAAAAAAAATAACACCATCTTCATATTGGAATAAGTGGCATCGTGCTATAACTACCTTTCGAGCGCGTATACGTCTCAATCCTCGCTCGGCTTGGCTCTCTAGCTGATTTAATTCTATCAGTGAACATGATGCCAACTCTTCCCCCAACATCTTTCTACAAGCAATTCGAAGAAAACATCGTAATGTCTTTTTAATATAAGATATAGTATATACTAAGAACAGACAATATTCAAAACCATTGCATTAAACGACTCTAAAAGATACCCTACCTTTTTGTTGATTCAAGAGTCCTGATCCTTTCTGCCTTATCTGCAAATTGTCGTTTCAAATACTGCACATAAAGAATTGTGGGTCATCGATTTTTTACAGTAGACCAAAACCATATTTATTTTAAATACATTATCATTTTTTGTTATTTATTTTAAAGATCCTTATACACTTCTGTCTATATGAAAATAAGCTAAAAGGATTCTTACATTTAGTTTTATTTTAGAATGTAATTGATGTTTTGTAATAGAAGTATTCATAATTTTATCATTACCAATATTATTTGCCAGATATATTTGTGTATCCAGACTTGGCATTTATATCTCAATCTTTCTGGAAGCTTTTATTAAGACAAAGCATACCAGATATAATCAAATTATTAAAATTGCTATTTTAATAAAACTAAAACTATCATCATTACTAAAACTATGTTTATCATTACTAAAACTATCATCAAATACCAATCATCTTCTACCAAAAAGTTCAT
Organism: Picea mariana; assembly: GCA_032191745.1. Taxonomy (NCBI): domain Eukaryota; kingdom Viridiplantae; phylum Streptophyta; class Pinopsida; order Pinales; family Pinaceae; genus Picea; species Picea mariana. The sequence goes on along the minus strand of JASDQU010099974.1, from coordinate 107,699 downwards.
GGTTGTAAGTGAGTTATGACTACATAATTTAGAAATCTATAATCTTTTTGTTTGTTTATAATTATTATAGACAAGCCAAGGTATACCATATTCAAGGAACTTCATCGACCATTCAACATAACATACTCTCTTCCATGAATTGGAAAATTAGAGGTGAAGGATTCCCAAAAGAACTACGTTTCAAAGAAGGGAAATTGCTTTTGCTATGTTTGGTAAGTGGGAGAAGTTTCTCGATGTTTCAGGGTAAAGTAATATGAGTGGCGCAGTTTTCCACTAGATAAATTGAGGTTTATGTTTCCAAGGAAGATTTCACACATGTCTTCCCACAAAAAGGTGCATTATGTGATCCAATCCTCTGCTTCATTCATATGTGGCATGCCTAATGATGATGTAATACCTCTCAAAAACTTCTCTAATGTGATCTAACACCATCTTGGAGTCACCTTCAACTTATCCTAGAAGTAGAGCCTCTCTAAAATGTCTAGCACTTAAGAGGGATCCTTTGGTGACTTTCCCCTAATTTCTATCTTGGGGCACCCGTTTTGGGTAATTCCTAACTTCGCGGGTCTAGGGGTAAAATCTGTTATATGGGTCCATGTCACTTAGGAAACCTCCTCTTAGCCCCATAGTATTCCAAATATATTTTGGAATTTCTATGTATGGAGTCAAATTGAGTCATACCTCATTAACCCTAAATGGTCTTTTGCAAAAAGTATAATGTAGGATTCATGTTTGTGACACATACGTCAATTTGTGACATACATAATAGAGATTCACTTTTTTGTCTTGATACATGTAGCGTTGTCTTACCAAATCCATGATATAAAGTCAACACGCATGGTACAATAGCTCCATATGACTCAAACCCTCCAACAACTAGCCTAACATCCAACTATGCCCCAAGGCCAATCCCTTGCCTCTTTATACCATTCATATAATGTTTGTAAGTCCTTTTCAATATTTTGTGATATCATATATTTGAAACGCTATGTTGCAGGTACACATGCATTAGCAATGAAATTATTTCCACCTTGCTTATTCCCTTGGTCTTCTTCCCCCTATCATGTCTAGCACCTCTATAGGGATATCCTATTATTATCTTGGCTCCATCCTAGCAAGATTATGTCAACCCTACAAGATTGTGTAGGATCTTCCAAGGCATGGATCACTCTTGGGGACCCATGAAAAATCTCCTCTATATCCCAAGGAGATTAATCATGTACAAAAATGAATTCCAAGCAAGTTCATTCCATTGTTCTCTTTGCATTTCGAGCATTAGGTTTTATAGCTCATTAAATAAATTTTCAATTAATTAATGCTAGTTAGTTTGCTCACTTTCCTTATCTAACTCGCTATTAAAACTTAATCTATAACTTAAGTGAAGTACCCTAATAATATACAATGATAGGTGAACATAAACAAGAAATTAATACCCTACTTAACCTTGTTGCAGGTACACTTAATAGTGATTCATCATCTTGATCATTTCTTATCATACATGAAGGCTTCCGAGTTTACCCTTGAAAATGAGTGGCAACTCCACTCTCCTCTTTCCCCTTCTTAGTATTGTGTGTTCTTAGTGGCGTTACATCCCTACCCTCGCATGCGATATCATGAATCTATAAGTTCACTACACACCTCACTAGTTGTAACACACGTGAGTCTCACTTTTGGGAATATGTAACTACAATTCAACCTCTGACACAGGGAACTTTCAAAATTCCTCAAACTAAGCTTATTTTATCTTTGATATCACAATGTAACATACCGAGACTCCTATCTAAGCCATGTTACTAAAATTTTGACTCATTATATTGTACCATTTAAAATTTCTTAAGCTTGTTCCATTAAGTCTCTGATGCCATGCATAATTATGCCCATACAAGTATTTGATACCAAAGTGTATTAATATGCCGTGCATATTATACACTTATGCAGTCCTAACATCATGCAATTCAATGCATAACTTACAATAACATGGAATTATACACATGCATAACATAACATAATTAGACACATAAATTCACATTATAACTGGCAATGGAAAACACATTAATGAATAACACTCTTATTTTTAAAAAAATCCACCAACTAGTTGTAGATATCAGACATTCCACCCAACCATATAAATTGTTGTTCTATCTCTCTCAATAGCAGGTCACCCCCGAGATAGGGCTATGACTCCACTAGGGAAAATGCTACCTAATCCAATTAGGTCTTATAGTACAACACAAATGGTATCTAGGCCATGGTAGAAAACTCCTATAGCAGTTCCAACTAGCAATCTCTCATCCCCCTTAACCTGAACAACTAAAGGAAGTGTACCCCCTTCTCTACATTGTGGTCCCTCAATTTGTCTCGCTTCCCCTTCTAGGACTCCAACAAAGGTGGGCCAAGAAGTCTCAAAGTTGCGTCTCTAAGAACTCCAACTACAATTATGGATTCTCTAAGCACCCTCCATGCCTCACACATTGGGAAATCCTACACACCCAATTCCCCCTTGAGGGCTCCAACCTTCCCCAAGGAAACTCAAGGATAATTAGCAATAGAATCCCATCTCGGATTTATAAGATTCACAAGAAACAGGGTTAGAATGTCTTCTCTAAGTGCACACCCAACATACCCAAACCAAAATAGCTAAGCAACAATTATGAGATTGATTGGGATGAATGGATTTGTTGCTAAGCCCAAACATTATATATCAATGCTCTCTTTTTTACAAGTGGTTATCAAATAAATACTCTACCACAACTTGGGAACTCGTCCCATTACTTAGTAACTTAGGAAAAAATTATTACATGAGGATTTATGCTAATAATATTATAATTGTAATGTCCCCAAGGCCGAGCCCGATTGTAAATCATGTCTATGAAGTATAGAGCTTGCATTATGAATTGTAATTATGTTTTATAGGTTGGTGAGCCAAGTTTATATAAGTTGGTGGAATTATGTGTTATTAAGCTAGAGAGCCTAAGTGTTAAGGCTGGGATCCTGATTTTGTATATGTAATCATGCAGAACATTAATAAAAATATAAACACCACTGTGTGCAAACCGACCACGATGAATGAGTGATGGGGGACTAAGCTTCCACAGATTGGGTAAGGGATTGGGGCCTGGAAGGTTGGAAAGAGAGGCTAAGTGTTGAGCCCAGGGGATTAGGTCCTTGGGAATAATATTTTAATATTATTGCAAAACCCATGTGAAATATATGTTGTGTCCTAAGTTCCTGAAGAGGAACGCATGTTGGAGTGCATGCATCTTCATGGGTGACATGTGTCGACCCAGGCACATGCAGTTTAAAAACTGCAGAAGTCATTCGTGGAGGGGGTCGCTCCTTATTCCATCATCCTTTTCGTCTAATTTTGGATACCCTCACGCAGCTCTGAGAACCAAAAAACTGAGACGTCTTCCTGAAGACCAAAACATCATCCGTCTGATTCCGTTATTGGTCTGCGTCTTCCCTAGACATACCTATGCACTGTTGAGAGAACTGGTCAGGAAGGGAAACTTGACTTGTGAGTTCCAGAACCCAGTCTATCTGCCATTGCAGAGCTGAATCTGTACCCGATCTGTATGTAGGTTGTTGTTTTCTGTTTTCCTGAGTGGGGTTGTGTTGTGGTTATCCTTACCGTGTGGGAATTGAGTTGGAAGGGGCTGAAGAACTGGGTTTTAAGGCCCTTAGTTGAAGAGGTAGTCTGTCAGGCCTGTGAGAAGCTATTTTCAGGTGAAGGAGTCTGCTGGGAAGTGGTATTCTTCCAGAGAGAGTCCAGCACCAGCTACGAAGCTTTAAGACTTCTTGATCCGGCCTGTTTCCAAAACCCAGAGAGGGAGGCTGTGAAGCACTGATGGACTGTGCTTGTGAAAGTGTATACTCCCGGGCGAAACAGGCATGTGGGGAATGAGAGTCCGTGAGTAGTGGGCGTAAGAAGGCATCCTGGGAAGAATCCTTCCGATTATTCTATGCAGTTTTCCTTGTAACCTCATCCTAGACTAGAATTCCTTGCCTTGGGTGGAGCTTAGTCCCATCTCGAGGGCGACCCACTATTGAGCTTGATGAGTAGCGTGGTCTAAGGCTGGTAGGTTCGTGGAAGGGTTTCACGTGGTTGGTGGAATTACCACGGTTTCAAAGACAAGTATCAACTTATGCTTAATAATATGTTTTGCATGCCTGTGATGCTTATATGTATCATGTATTTTGTTGTGCATATGAATTATTGTTAATGACGAGGATTATTTATGTTAGCAGTAATGTTGTGCTTACTTTGAGTTAAATGTGTTTAATATGACTTAAATGCATGTTATTAATTAAGTATGAGAATGATGTTGTTCCGCACAGTAGCATTTGCCTGGCCGGTGGGATGACGATCGGGGACGTTACAGTATGGTATTAGAGCCTAGTTTCAATGATGAGCCTGGATGGGCCGGATAAGTGGTCTTTGGATCGAGGTTTTGAGAAGAAATTGTGTCTCGAGGACTAATTTCAGACCTCAAAATGTTTTTGAGTGTCAGCGGACTACTTGAACGTGTTACAAAGCTCAGGAGGTGTAGCGGTATTATAAAACTACAGTCAGTGTGGTATATGGCCACGAGGAGAGAGAGAACTCCACACCAGAAGTGTTGGATCAAGTAGATGAAGGTTTAGAAGGAGGGTACCAAGTCATTGGCCATAAGTCCTTGAGAAGCAGAGTTGGACAGTCAGAATTCTCTGTGGAGAACTTGCGAAATCGCGAGGGTCGTAAGATGGCCAGAAGTTGCAAGGTGGTTAGTGGATGGAGAAACTCGCCACCCTAGGATCCAAAATAAATGTGGATCGTTGAAAGTGGTTGGTTTGAACCGTTGGATCATTTCGTGAATTTAGGGATCGTGAACTTGGAGTGTAGGCCAAATTCTTGGTCATTCCAAGTCTCGAATCGCAAAAGAGATTAACAAGGGTAGAATAAGAGGGTAGAGCGCTTCCAAGAAGAAGTGTCGAAATCCCGTGAGCTGTCGAATCCATCCAACTAGCGAGGAAGTTAGGGCTGAAGCACTTTGATAGGTGTAAGCATAGGAGAGATATGGCCCGTTAGATCCAAATCATCGAGGATTGTTGGATCTCGTACAAGAACTCGTGTATCGAAATTCGGGGATTGAATTTACAAGAGATTTGGAGTCGTTGCATCGTGAACTCCCGGTTACCGAAAACCTGAAACCCCAAAATCTCGAAACGATCTACACCATAGATCGTAGGAGAGGAACTAGACCATTGGATCAAGTAGATGAATAGACTATAATTTCAGAATTTCGGCAAACGGAAGTTCGAGATGTGTAGATGCACGAACTCCTAATGCCCGAAACTCTGAAACGAAAAGTAAAAGTAGTGGGGCCCCCTGACATCGCTGGGAGTGAGGTGGACCTTCTTAAGGACACCATGTGTCACTACCTTGGTGGGCGACAACTGTTCTGTGGGCCTGGAGGGTAAGGAAATTGAATTTTCGGAAGTCGGGAGTTGGAGAGGGAAGCGAGTGCGAGAACCTCCGGGACCAAAACCCCGAAACCCGAAACCCCTAAGCCCCGGAATCCTGAAACATAAAGTTTCATTTGGAGAGCCTTGTAGCACATAGTAGTTTAGCATTTGATCACAGCCCGTGGACACATGGGTTGGGGACTAAGAAAACGAGGGCTATAGCCAGAAATTGCAGAGCCAAACAGAACTCAGAAAATTCGTGGAATCGAAACGTTTTCTTATTCACGCTGGTTTATGAATGTTGTAGTTTTATTAAGGGTTTAACGCCTGACAAACTTCGGTTGACTAGACGTTGTGTGTGCAGAGTTCAACGAGTGTCAGGACAACCGTGAATCGACGCCACGTATAGAAATGGAAGAGGTGCAGATTGCCTCCAATTCATAGAACGAAAGAGAAGGAAGGGATGTCAGCTTGGGAGTCGAAGGATCGAACTCCTATGGGCACGGAAGAGAATTGGATAAGGAATCACATGTGAGAAAAATCATTGAAAGATTGCAGAAATATGCATAGGCTCGCTAAGCCGATAGTCGAAAGCTCATGAGGGTCAGGGATCGTTAGGGTGAATTCAACTTAAAGATGTTGAAGAACCTGGAAAGAATAGAAAGGAAATTGGAAAAGGAGAGTGACACAAGAAAAACAGGGAGTCCCAGGACCCCTAAGAGAAAAAAAAGATTGAGGAGTAGTAGAAGACATCGTCGTTTCTCCCCAAAGCATTCTGATAAGGAAGCACACAGTAGTTCAAGCCCATCCCCTACCAAAAAACACTGAATATCTGGAGTGGATGAATTGAAAGGGGAGATGAACAAGATTAAGCCTCCTACGTTTGATGGAGAACATAAAAAGAAGGAATATGTCGAAACATGGTTGCTTGGTATGAGGAAATATTTCCAACTGCAAAATTATTCTTCTCATGCAGAAGGAAGAATTGCGATGTATCAACTAAAAGAAAAAGCATCCATGTGGTGGGATCAGCTTGTGCAGGTGTAGCACGTTAGAGAGAAAGATATCACATGGAAGGAATTCAAGAGGTATTTAGCACGTTAGAGAGAAAGATATCACATGGAAGGAATTCAAGAGGTATTTAGCACGTTAGAGAGAAAGATATCACATGAAAGGAATTCAAGAGATATTTCGAGAGGAAATACCTAACTAACAGATACTATGACAAAAAGATGAAGGAGTTCTTCGAACTCAAGCTGGGAAGCATGACCATTAATGAATACGAACGAAGGTTTTTGGAATTACTGAAATATGTTCCATTCATCAAAGATGAGGTTGTCAAGATCTAGATGTATCTGAGTGGACTACCACCTCTCATTGGTGACAAGATTCAGTATGGTGATCCTAAGACTATGGAAGAAACAATAAGAAGAGCGAAATGCTTATATGAACAGCAAAGAGAAAAGCCTACCTTTCAGAAGTCTTGGGATGACTAGAGGAACTTTAAGAAAGAACAGAGGCAGAAGGGAAACAAACCTCCCTTTTTCAGAGATAGTCCTCAAGGACATCCATCGTTTAGAGAGCCGAGAATGGTTGAAGTGGGGGAACAAAGGCCGAGACAGACGCCCATTCAATGTTGAGGCTGTAAAGAGAACCACAAGTACAGAGATTGTCCCCATAAAAATGGCTAAGCAAGAGTTCTCCATAATGTTCAACAAGCTGAAACAATGGAGGACATGGGAAGTAGAATGCCAAGGGTCTATGCGGCTATGGACAACAAGCAAGCTAAATTTCAGTCGCACATGATTGAAGTGGAAGGTATGATTAACAACCGACGATTTATTATTTTAATTGATTCAGGGGCTAGCCATAGTTATGTAGATCCTAGGGTGGTGGAAAGTTTTCATTTATTAAGAAGCAAACATGAAAAGTCTTGGTTAGTGTAGTTGGCTACAGGAACCAAGAGTAAAGTGATTGAGTTGGTTAAGTCCTATCCGGTGGACATGAAGGGATTGAGCATGAAGGATGAATTGAATATTCTGTCTTTAGGCTCTTATGACTGTTTAATTGTGATGGAATGGTTGGACCAGCACCATGCCCTCCTGGACTATCGTAACAAGGAATTTACATGGATGGATGAGGAGGGGAATCGGAAAACAGTCCAAGGAATTCCCAAAGATGTGGTGTTAGAGAAATCTGAGCAATGCAGTTGGAAAAGTGCTACATGAAAGGCCATCAATTGTTTGCAGCTTATGTGGAGGAAGCATCCAGAGATGAAGTCTCAAAGATTGGAGACCATGCAGTACTAACAAAGTTTGAAGACGTATTTCCGGAGGTACCTAGACTACCTCCAAAGAGAGATATCGATTTCTCTATAAATTTGATGCCTGGAGCAGATCCAGTGTCGAAAGCTCCTTATAGAATGAGTATGCCAGAGCTGAAAGAGTTGCAATTGCAGCTTGAAGAGAATCTAAAGAAGGGGTACATTCACCCAAGCATGTCACCTTGGGGTGCCCCGGTCCTGTTCGTGAAGAAGAAGGACATGACGTTGTGGCTGTGCATTGATTTCAGATAGTTGAACAAAGTAATTGTCAAGAACAAGTATCCTCTATCGAGGATCGACGATCTTTTCGATCAGTTGAAAGGTGATAAAATATTTTCGAAGATAGATCTCAAATCGAGATATCACCAAGTAAGAATAAAGGATGAAGACATCAGCAAAACCGCCTTTAGAACAAGGTATGGTCATTACGAGTTCACAGTGGTACCGTTTGGGCTGTCGAACACACCTATTGTTTTTATGTGCTTGATGAATGGTGTATTCAGGGACTATCTAGACAAGTTTGTCACAGTCTTCCTGGATGACATTTTGGAATATTCCAAGTCAGAGGAAGAGCATGAACAACACCTAAGGATGGTGCCGCAAGTGTTGAGAGAACACCAGCTGTATGCCAAGTTGAGCAAATGCTCGTTTTATCAAAGGCAGATCCATTACTTGGGGCACATTATTTCAAAAGAAGGGATCATCGTGGATCCTGAGAAGGTTGAGGCCATCAGAGAATGGTCAGCGCCAAGGAATGTCGCGGAAGTTAGATCCTTTATGGTAGCGAGCTATTACAGAAGGTTTATCGCAAGGTTCTCAAAGATAGTTCACCCTATCACTTCCTTGCAAAGGAAGGAGGAAAAGTTTTAGTGGACTAAAGAGTGTGAGAAAAGTTTCCAGCGATTGAAGCAGTTGTTAACCAGCGCTCCAATCTTGAGGATTGCAGATCCAAATGTGGATTTCGTGGTGTGCACAGATGCATGTAAAGAAGGATTGGAAGGAGTTCTCAGTCAGTATGGATTTGTAATCTGTTATGAGTCCAGGAAGTTGAAAGAGCACGAAAAGAATTATGCCACTCATGATTTGGAGTTGGCAGCAATCGTTCACGCTCTGAGGAAATGGAGGCATTACCTCATTGGAAGGAGGTTTGAACTCAGAACAGACCATAACGGTCTGAAATATTTGTTTGATCAGCCAACCTTAAACGCTAGACAAAGTAGGTGGCTGGAATTTCTGTGTGAGTACAACTTTGAGATCAAGCATATCAAAGGAAAGGAGAATAAAGTGGTTGATGCACTCAGCAGAAGGGTGCATGAATTACATGCTACAACCATTAGCATGTATCGGACTGATATTAAAAGAAGAATTCTGGAGGCTACAAATGTAGATCTACAGTACAGAGAATTGGTAGCCAAGCTACAACAGGGTAAGATGCCACAGAAGATGGAAATTTATAAATTGGAAAACGATGGAATACTATTGTACAAGAACAGAATTTTTGTAGCCAAAGTCCAGTGCTTGAAACAGATGCTTTTGCAGGAGATGCATAATGTGCCTTATGCAGGGCACCTTGGATATCAGAAAACAGTAGCAGTGGTCAAGAGCCATTATTTTTGGCTGGGTATGAAGAGAGAGATCGCTGAATACATCGCGAGATGTATGCAGTGCCAGAAAGTTAAAGCTGAGCATAGGAACCCAACAGGGTTACTACAACCTTTACCCATTCCTGAGTGGAAGTGGGAAGTGGTGACAATGGATTTTATTGCAGGATTGCCCAGAACAAGCAAGCTGCATGATTCGATCATGGTGGTGGTGGACAAGCTTACAAAAGCTGCCCATTTTATTCCACTAAAAACTACTCACAAGGCAGCAAATGTTGTTGATATTTTCATAAATGAAGTGGCATGATTGCACGGAATTCCTAAAACGATTGTGTCTGAAAAAGACCTGAAATTCACCTCAAATTTCTGGAAAGGATTGTTCAAAGGATTCAGAACGAATCTGAACTTTAATACAGCTTATCATCCTAAGTCTGATGGACAGACAGAGAGGGTGAACAGAGTAATAGAAGACATACTGAGAATGTATGTGATGGACAAAGCATCAAGATGGGAAGACTACCTGCACTTGGTAGAATTCACCTACAACAATGGGTATCATGCATCGTTGAAGATGAGCCCATTTGAAACACTTTATGGAAGAAAGTGCAATACTCCAGTGAGCTGGGATAATCCCGCTAATAGAGCAATAGTTGGGCCAGAGTTGCTCAAGGAGATGGAAGACCAAATGATAAAAATTAAGCAGAATTTGAAAGTTGCCCAGGACAGCCAGAAAAGTTATGCTGATAAGAACAGAACCCACAGAGAGTTCAAAGTGGGTGATCATGTTTTCCTGAAAGTGAAAGCTAACAAGAGTTCCCTAAAGCTGGGAAGTTGTGCCAAGTTGGCAGCCAGATTTTGTGGGCCATTTGAAATCCTGGAAAGGATTGGGCGAGTTGCATATATGCTTGCATTACCTGCATCTATGACTATACATAATGTGTTTCATGTTTCATTGCTTAAGAAATATATACCAGATGCTAATCATGTTATCAATTGGAATGTGATTCAGGTGGAACAAGAAGGTGTCCTGCAAGTGCATCCTGTGCGCATATTGGACAGGAAAAACAAATAGCTCCGGAATTGAGCTATAGGGATTGAAAAGGTCCATTGGACCTGGTACGGTCCCGAGGACGCGACATGGGAGCATGAAAATGTTATGCGGGCAGAGTACCCGCATCTTTTTGAAAATTTTGAAAATCTTGCAGATGTAGTGTAAAATTGCACCGAGGACAGTGCAAAATAAGGGGAGGGGATTGTAATGTCCCCAAGGCCGAGCCCTGGTGGATTTTTTAAAATATTGTAATGCCACATTATGAAGGAAGTTGAAGCATCTAGAATAAAGTTGCAGCAACACATTAGACATAATGACCGAGGCAACAAATAGACAGTTCGCCTAACTGCGTCTTGGCTAAAAAGATGCTTAGCTTAAGACACAGCGAGAAGTTGTAATTGCTTTCACATTGTACATTCGATTTACATTTTCAATATATGAGTTAATTTCTTTTTTTTTCTCCAAAATGTTTTTGAAAAGTTAAAAAGAAAAAAAGAACATGCATGCATTTCATCAGTAATAATGTGGGTTGATAAAAAAAAAGTTAAAAATAGACAAACAAAATTGCTTGTAACTTTTTTTTTATTTTCATAATCTATATAATATATTTTTTAAATACTATTTTTATTATTTAAATTATATTTAATTCACATTAAATTTATTATTATCATATTTCTAATTTTACATAATATTTTATATTAAACATATATATCAACATCAATTTTATAAACATAAATCTTATTTAATTCACATTAAATTTATTATTACCATACTTCTGATTTTATATAATATTATAATCATGAAATATATTACTAGGCTATAAAATGTCATTTCCCTACAATAAATTTATTTATAATTAAAAATTAATATATGACCCCTTAAAAAAGACTAGATCCTTTTGCCTCCTATCTCTTTTCATCATAACTTTTTTCTAGAAAAACATGTCAAAATGAACATCTAAAAATAATTAATGGAGTGAAACAAATACTATGTATTATGAGTTTCATATTAAAAAATGTATCCCTCTAAACATATGTATTTATATATGTTAATGTGTTCAAAACAGTGACAACACTGGTAGATAGAGATGTTACCTATTACTCAATCCTAACTGAGATATTATCCATTACTCGTTCCTATGTGTTCGTAGGTATTTTATATTAATTATATTACATATGGTTATAACTTTAAAATGATGAAACATTTTAAATCTATAAAATAATAAGAAATGATGAAACATTCTAAATCTATAAAATAATAAAAATAACTTTTTTTAACATATATAATAACATAATAAATACAATCAATTTAATTACTCCAAATAAAAACAAAAAAAATGTCTCCCCACTCAAATAAATAACAATCCAATCCTATTATTAAGCTAAATTACTTAAAAAAAAAAGTATTTCCCCACATCAATATAGACCAATCCCATTACTAAAATCACACCCAATTCAATAACTAAGATCCATTATCAAGTCTTAGTTATCAGAACCACTCATCAATAAAAATCAATCTAATTATTAAGATCAGCTACTTTCGACAGCATAAGAAGAATTTTCTCCCCGTTCAATAGTTGATTTCAACGGTATCGAAAAATTTGTTTTTTTTCCAAAATATTGAAAATGAAATACATTAAAATTTGTTAAAAGAAGGTACCTCAATGTCGTGTTCTTTGGTTGTGCCATTTCCGTCACATTCTTGTAAATATTTTTCATACTTTTGTAACATTTTCTGCATGCTTCACATACATATAAATGTAAAATATTATTAATTTTCTATTCATTACTAATTTTATATTTAAAAGATATGGAATAGTTTCTTGTAACATTCTAAAAATTGAGAAAATGAACAATTGCATATTATTAAATCATACTAAAAATTTTAGCGTATAGGTTTTTACAAAAATTATATTTAAAATATAATAATATGGATCTCAAAAATTTTAAAATCATATTTGTGAGACGAACTCCTTCAAGGTATGGATTTGATTGTTAAAATTTAATATGATATTTATACCTTATTTTCTATGTTTTAAGATTTGAAATATGACTTTCAAATAAGAAACACAAACTTTTAACCATTAAACTTACTCAATGCATTTCAAAAATATATTATTTAAAATTTAATTAAACATTTAAATTATTATTTGATATAAAAATAATTTAATCTTAAATGACAAAATAATTATAAAATATATTATATTAAAATTATTTTTACTGTTTTGAAGATCATTCAAATACAAAATTGAAAAACTTTTGTTAAAATCCAATTAGATATATAATATAAATAATAATAATAAAATATTTAATATAAAGAAGATATGTGGAATATTGAAAATAGTTTTAAAGGGTTGAGACACAGGAATCTAGCCGTTAGCATAAAGAGAGGGGGCAGAATATTCATACTAATATATATTAATGGATCATTTATGTTTCAAATGCAAATGATCTCCCAATTTGCAAGATGCTCTTCGGCTTGCAAATTTCGTTGAAACCACGAAAAGTTTCACTACAATATGAACATAGCGCAATAAGAAACATGAACTTGCATTGTGGTCTCAACGAGATCAAATCGTTATCATCTATTCATCTTGTATCCGTTGCAATGATATTAGCAAACGTCGGCTCTCCATAAACATCAATATCTAAATTAAATTAAATGCAATCAAAATTTGGTGAGACTTTAAGTAATTAAAGCATAAATTGCGGACCATGGAAGTTCTTAGGCTGCAAAATGTATATGACGAAACAATGGACATAGTTGTTTAATACTGCAAACCTAAACATAATTGCCTAAGCTTTCCCAAAGAGGAAGTTTTTTGTATTTATTCCAATAGTATTGATATTAAGTATATATGCACGGATATTATCAAATAGAAAAAACTGCAATATATCAAACATACTTCACAGGAACATTGCATCAACAGTTCAACCGCGTTGTTGCAACTCATTAATTATTCTTAAATGTAAAATGTAAAGAAAGAACAGAGCAGGTTTTATTTAGATTGAAGTACTGAGCAGTAGAAACGAAAGCTTGTCCTTCGTGTTTAACAACACAGGAAAATAAGGTACAAAATACAATTAAAACAAATACCATAAATTGGAAAATACTATTAAAATATAAACCGAAATTATTCTATATTCAAATAACATGGGTTACAAAATACAACTGAGGCTATTTGCAACAACAATTGTGATTTCGCCTGCCCTCAACCAATAAAAAATATGTACATTGATGAAGCTTCTTCATAGTTTTCTTGACGTTCAAACTCTTTCTTCGTAAAAAATGAGTTCAATATCAATTTTGGGTTTTGTACTTAATCGATGCTTCCAAGTACATCTATCCCAGTTTTTTGAATACCTTGTCTGTAGGTAGTGATTGGTATTCTCCCTATATTCGCTCGTCTGTGTGGTTGAGAAGCCTGCCTGAGGATTTGTATGTGGAACTTTTTTGCTTTATTACAGTAAATTGAAAGAAACGTCCAACCCAGATGAAAAATGCAAATTTGTTGAGGTAGATAACTTCTTTGGGCAGCAAAGGTGTGGCAAGTGCATCAAATGCTATAGAATGCAATAGCACAGGGCTCGCAAGTATATCAAATGTTGCAGATGGCATCAGAATATATCTTTCCTCATAGCGGTGGAGGTATGGCGGCCGACAGAAAGTTCTAGAATGTTTGGAGATCACGCCAAATATGTGGAGTCTGCAACTACATCCAGAGGAAACTGAACAAACTTTAACAAAAAACATAGCTTTATGTCAAGTCACCAAACTATGAAATAGAAACTTTTGTAGTGATAATATATTGTTTTATCCATCCATACAGTTTCTGTTACCCACCTCCGAGGTAGACAAATACAAGTGCAATCTCTACAATTCGATACACTTGCCAAATCTGTGTTGTTGGAAGAAGCTACATCCTTAAATGTAGAACTATTTTGCATGTGACCTCAAAATCCATTACAATTCCCAGCAAGAAAACAAAGAAGTTCAACCAACATATCTCCAGGCAACCTTTTCAACCAACCAAAGCATCGAAGACAGGGAGAACACCAACGAGAACATACTTTTTTTTTTTCTTCGTCCTCTCTGATTTTCTCTTGTATAATAGAGTTTTTTTTACTCAGAGCTAATGTCACATAAAACCAGTCTATCTTCTTTCATGTGCCCCTCAATCGCATCTCTAAGTTGTCTTACATATCCATGACCAGGAACATTAGAACGAAGGCACCCTAAAGCGCAACTCTTTGATGATAGAGAGATGCCAATAAGTATTTAAAATAAACGTTGGATAGTCTTTCGTAGATTTTGTGTTGATTCTCTTTAATGATAGAGGTTCTCGATATTTTCACTTATTAATGCCATTCTTTTTTAATACGTACATTGAATAGTCACTAGCAGCATGTATTAAAATTCTCATATCCGAGCAGATTCTCAAATCTGACATCTAATATATGCACAATATTAAAAAGGGACATGACGTCAAGGCCTCTGTGGGTGACATGTTCTTCAACTAAGCTGAAGTTTTTAGAAAACTATAACTGCACAAACAAAAAAATAAAATAAAAGTTATTTTTTCAAATTCAAAATGTAGACAAAAAGAAATTACCAGATCCGATAGTATTCCCCTGTCTATTCATTTTAATGAGAGATGTCCTTGATCTTTCCAGATATTAAAGCCCATCATTTTGAAATGCACAATATTAAAGAGGGACATGACGTCAAGGCCTCTGTCGGCGACACGCTCTTGAACCATGCTAAAGCTTTTAAGAAAACTAAAACGGCACAAGCAAAAAAAACAAAAAAAAATTATTCTCGCAAATTCAAAATGCAGGCAAAAAGAAATTACCAAATCCCATAATATTCATTTGTCTATTCATTTTAATAGGAGATGTCCTTGAGCTTTCCAGTTATTAAAGCCCATCTTTCTGAACCTGTCTGGCGGGTTTTGACTTTTGAAAACATATTTAATGTGTATTGGGAAGCGTTGAAGGCAGCGGGGATGGATCCCTATGTAACAAACGTTACTACTATTTTTCTGTTTTCGTTGAGGACTGTATGTAAAACGTACGTAAAGAAAAGTAATTCAAGAATGCTAGTTTTTTTGCACCAACCCTTCAAGTTCAAATACTTCGCCAGTCCGATTGTCAATTTGCATATCGCGGAACTCTCCGTGCTATTTGTAGGACACGGAACAACAAAGTCAGAACTTAGAGCCCGCCACCCCGAGAACCCGCGATCCAAAAAATGCTTACTATTTTTTTTGTGTGTTTTTTGTCCACCAGGTTATGTAAAACGTACGTAAAGTAAAATATTTCAAGAATGCTAAATTTTTTGGACATGACGCCCTTCAAATTAAAATAGTCCACAAGTCTGATTGTCAATTTGCATATCGCAGAACTCTCCGGTTGTCAATTTTCAGCCACCTACCCCAAGAACCCACGATGCAAAAACTGGCTAACTATGGGATGAAGGCTTCGTCCATGCTTTATATATCTACTTTATAAAATTACAAATTTCCTATGTTTAATTTATGTTGTCCAGGAGCACTTCTTATAAAGAAAACCAATTCGAAAATGCTAATGTATACACCATAATTCGATACAACCTATCCGAGAAGCCGCGTCCATAAAACTGGCTAAGTATGGAACCGAACTGCGGCCGGTCAGAATGATGGCAGAACTCTTCGTGCTATTTGCAGGGCATAGAACAACAGAAGCCCAATCTTCAACCCGCCACCTCGAGAACCCGCAATCATTAACTTATGATGTCCAAGAAACCTATAATTTCTTAAATTGCATTCTCTTCTGTGCAGGAGGCCTTCTTTTAAATAAACTAATTTGGGAAAGCTAATGTATACACCGAACACGACCTGTCATTGTTCAATAGAACCTATTGGCGAAGCCACGTCCATAAAACTAGCTAAGTATGCAACCGATGGTGGTCAGTCGAAATAACCACAAAAACACGATAAACTAGAGTCAAACGCAGTTTACAACAGGGAAGTAAAACGAAGAGAACATATATATCTCCCACACAGCGAAAGGCATTCTCATAACTATGAAACCATAGTAACACAGAATCAATCGAAAAAGCATCGACAACTATGAAATATATTTTTAGTCTGACAAATTCTGCTCCAATGCGTAACAGATGCAATTTACATCACCTGCAATTCTTTAGTCTGTTATTGTATCTTAATAGTATTCTACGCAAACTGCAGTGCAAAAATTCAAATTAAAATAGTCTGCAAGTCCAATTGTCAATTTGTATATCGCAGAACTCTCTGATTCTACTTTATAAAATTATATATTTCCTATGTTTTATTTATGTTATCCAGGAAACCTATAATTTGATAAATTTCAATGTCTTTTGTCCAGGAGCCCTTCTTATAAAGAAAACTAATTCAGAAATGTTAATGTATACACCATAGTTCGATATAACCTATCCGCGAATCTGTGTCCATAAAACTGGCTAAGTATGGAACCAAACTGCGGTCGATCTGAATGATCGCGGAACTCTCCGTGCTATTTGCAAGGCACAGAACAACAGAAGCCCAATTTTCAGCCTGCCACCCCCAGAACCCGCAAGCATTAACTTATGTTGTCCAAGAAACCTATAATTTCATAAATTTTATTCTCTTCTATCCAAGAGGCCTTCTTTTAAAGAAAGCTAATTCTGGAAAGCTAATGTATACACCGAACATGACCTGTCATAGTTGGATAGAACCTATTGGCGAAGCCGCATCCATAAAACTGGTTAAGTATGCAATCGAACAGTGGTCGATCGAAATGACCACAAAAACGCGAGAAACTTGAGTCAAACACAGTTTACAACAAGAAAGTAAAAGGGAGAGAACAACTATATCACCCACACATTAAAAGGCATTGTCATAACTATGAAACCATAGTAACACAGAATCCATGGAAAAAGCATGGGCAACTATGAAATATATTTTGAGACCGATAAACTCAGCTTCAACGCGTAACAGATGCAATTTACATCGCCTGCAATTCCTGAGTCTGTTATTTTATATTAATAGTATTCTACACAAACTGCAATGCAAAAAAATGTAACCAATGATCCAACCGCAAAGGCAGCTTCCCAACATTGCAAACTCTGGGCAAACAAGAACAAGCACCAATTAACAACCCAGCTAACAAGCACCAAAAGGCCCAACTGCAAGCGCAGGACCGGAACCCTGCAAAGTCGAATCAAGCAACAATAAACAACATACAGCGAAGAAAGAAGCAAGCAGCAACCACTCCCCCAGGAACGATGTTGTTCCAATTGCAAATGAAGAAACCCAAACATGAAAACTGCAACAACACGAACACGCAAGCAAGAACAACGACAACATGCAAATAAGAAATCAGTGCCATGCAAAAAACAAGCATGGACCAGTGAACCAGCAATGCCACTAGAACATATACATTTTAAAAATGGAAGAAAATGTCTAACAAGCTTGTTAAGTAACCATTCAACACTACCAAGACTGTTAGGTAAACATTTAAGTCTGTCGGAAATGCACTGTAAACATTTAAGAAAAAAATTCAATGCGACAGGTCTCTCATGTATCCCAAATAAATAATTATATTTTTTGTAACAATAGTTCGAACACCAGAGAATGTATTGGAAAGCCAAACTTTCGATATGCCACCATATCAAACATTGCCATAAATTTAACTAGCATAAAATGCTAAACCAAACATTCGAATTAATGCTAGCATTAATCCACCTTCGACGAATGCATAACAAAATATATGATTCAAAAAGACCATATACGATCAAATACTTTGAATATGCCAACATATATAACATTGGGAATAGCGAAGCCGACAATAAGACCTCCAATCCCTTGTCCAATCATATCATGACAAATATGATACTTTTTTTATAGAAAAATCGATGTTTTCAGTTCCCTGGTCCCAACAATCCATAATATGGAAATCTTTCTAGTCAAAGGACACTATTATGAAGTCAACAATTTATCGATCTCTATAGTCCCTCTACGCCTACGACATGGACTAACAAGGGAGATAAACAACAAGCATAGACCTGTAGTGTGTTGTTTTAGTGCAACAATTTGATGGGTCTGATGCAACAAATTCTTCACAAGAAAAATCAATCTATGGAGCATAGATTCTTGTCCAGAACGAAGGATCATGACCCACAGATAAAAATAACTCACCCAACAAGAAGTTAGTGCACCGAGCAATGAGAAATGGTGCCCAACAAAGAGGGAATGCACTCAGCAGTGGTAGAACACGACCCAACAAGTAAAACATGGGCAACACAACAGAGAAATCGGCTCAAACAGTCATATATTAAGTTTCCCCTTAATATTGAATTGATGTCACACTCCAATCGACTTTCTTGAGTAAAAACTCAACCCTGAAGGTAAATAAATAGACCCACAGTTGAATATACCACCCCAGTTATGGAAGAATCGACCTCGCAGCTACCAACTCGTCCTTGTTCTCAAGGGGATGTTGTCTCGACACCAAAATGCATATAGCTTAAAACCAAATTCACCCTGTCTAAGCAAGAAACTCAGCCAACAATTTATAAAGTTTTTCCACCACAATAACTTTGCTACCAAAATGATAAAAACTTGACCACACTAAATAAATCTGAAGTGCTCTCTTCTTCCAAGGTGACTAACTAGAGTGGATGGTCTCACCACCGAAGTCAATCGCTAAAAATCATCCTTGGATTTTAATCCCAAGAGTTCCAAAAACCACAATGAACTCTCTCAATGAGAAATTAAAAAATACCAATGCCACAATGAGACAAGGCGCCCTCTTTTTTCCCCTTTTATTCGTAGTTTAAATGACTTTTCATATTCTCAATAGAAACTGAGGCACTTTTTTCCACTTTACTCAATGCCACCTTTATATTTAATTAATTTCCTCTCCGATGACTTGAACAAAATAATTAATTCCCTTCTTAATTACATGACTATGGTTGTGGGAACTACTTAGGCCATTTCATCAATTTGTCTATATGACTCATTTGGAAAAGGACTTTACAGTGCATATGACTATGATAGATTTAGGCTTCTCAACATCAAGCAAAACATTCTATTTTTGGTCATTTGCACCTGTTCTATGAGTCTCTTACTAGGTTTCTTTTCCAAGATTGTACATGTGGGGCCTTTAAATATGACCTCATAACCATGTTGCTCATCTAACCTATGCTTATCAAATTATGTTTAAGATGAGGTACATAATAAACATCACAAATATCTTTCTTTTCATTTTTCTTAGTCAATACAGAAACTACACCTTTACGTAAATATTTTACTTGATAATCATCTCTGAATTTAATTTCAAATGTGATAGAGATACCTAAACTTGAAAATAAATCTTTTCTACCTGATATATGATTGTTGAAACCATTATCCAACAACCAGAGATCCTTGTTGTTGGTTTCTTCTCTAATTTGACATGAAAAGAACATTGATTCAGATGTCCCTTCATCGGTGTTGATAACATTTGATTTTCCCTTATTGATATGTGCTTTCTTCTTTCTCCATTCACTTTCACTCCACCCCATATATGCTTGCTTCTTTTGACATTCTCAAGATCTCTAGTCTTCCTAAGAAAACTCTTCTCAATGTTCCTTCATTTGCAAAAACATCATTATTTACATTTGAATTTCATTTCCCAATTATGACTATCATGGTTGTATCCATATTTTCTTCCATGATTACCTTTTTTTCCTTCAATCTTTCTCATTGCCCTTATCTTTGCCCTTACCTTTAGTGAAGTGAACCGATTGCTTGTTGCTCAAAAAAATCCATATTTTTTTTTATGTTTATTCAAAGAAATCTATTCCAATGATATCAAATAAAAGCTCCCATCTTCCATCCTAGGTATTCGTCACCTCTATAGTTTTATCCTTTTTACCTTCAAACTTGAACTTTTGAATGTTCATCACATGGTCTTGATACAAACACCTTAGCATACTACTACAAACATTTCCTTCTCAAAAAAATCTTCATATCATGCACCCGAGAGCTATAATTTTCTGTTTAAGTGTTACTTATTCTTGTTTTGAACTGATAATGCATATCCAAAAAAAACTAAAAAACAAATTTTTCTCCATCCTAACACCAATACCACCAAACTATATATCTTAAAATTTTGAACTCAACAATAAAAATGACGCCAAAGTCGCAATTTGTATGCAAAATCTATGCCCTCCATATGATTTCTGACAAAATGTTTGACCAAACTTTAAACATAATACTTAGCATAAATTCAATCATACCATCAAATTATACAAAATAATAACCAACCATATTTCTCACAAAAAATCATTTGTAAAATACAGCTGTTAAAAGTTTGTTAAATATAATGAACCAATGATCATTTTATTGAAATAAGATAATTCAGCAATAATAGTGGCAAAACAAATTTCCAAAATCTGATTATTGAATTGTAAGGCTTCATACATCAAAAAATCACCTTGCAAAATATCTTTAGAAAACATATGCAACCAAGACTAAAACAACTTGTCTCTTCCCACAATACAATCCACAATTTTTTCCTAACAATGTCTTTTTTAGTCATGCAACAAGGTCCAAACAATGCCTTATATCATTAAGAACAAGGATTAGGAGGCTTTAATCCTTAAATTTCAGTATCTTATTGAAATTTTACCAATATAGATCCATCTTAATTTGATGTTTCGAGAAGGATTAGGAGGCTTTAATCCTTAAATTTCAGTATCTTATTGAAATTTTACCAATATAGATCCATCTTAATTTGATGTTTCGAGAGGGATCAAATCCCTAGAGATGCAGATATTTCCTCACTCTTTTTCAATTTAAAAAAAAAAAAAAAAACTCACTTAAAAAGACTTGATCCCTCTCCACACATGATAAATTAAACACAACACACCATTAAAATGTTCTAACTCAAGCACCATTAAAATATTTTAACTCAAGCAATTGGATTCTCCAAACCATGATATTGGATTCTCCAAACCATGATATTGCATACTTAGCTATGAGGAATTTTTATTATGAATTATCCAGAACTGTCATTGATAAAATCCATCGTGGGTGCCCATTTGTTTGAGCTTTGGAATGCTTGGTACCAATTGAGATGACATCTCGCACCCTATGGTCAAATTGTGTGTTGTTTGTTATTGTTAATTTTTATAATATTGTTCATTTAGATTAAAATAGGGTGCGAACTGTTTGTTGTTTGTTATTGTTAATTTTGATAATATTGATCATTTAGATCAAAAGTTTTATCGATTTGTAAGTTAAAAAAGTTCCTTTTACGAGCATACTCCTCAATTTTACAGTGATTCAACTTTCAACATTGTGTAACCAATTCTGTATCGATACAGTTGCCTCTTCCAACGTCGCCTCTTCCACAATTCGTCATGTCCTCGCATGCTACGTTTGCTCCTAGCCCATCCATTAACCCTATACATGTAATCCCACTTTTCTCGACTGTCATTTCGACGGGAGTTTGGCTTTCCTTCCCCTGCACACTCGAACGTTTTATGCGCGACTCCATCCCATGGCTCTCCCCATCTGAGGACTCATAATCATTGACCCGAAAATATTTAATCTTTCCTTCCTCATCGCATACTTCCACTCGCTTATCACTTTTTTCTGTATGCTAACTGTATAGAACGATGGCTACCTGGAATGGGGTTTTGTTTTGTCCATCAACGTCAACCAGGTGCACCCGCACTCGGTAATTTACTGCAAGTATTCCTCCATGATTCTTCATTGCGTCATATAGTTTGAGATCATTTAGTTATCAATCCGATGTTATCCGACATGCATTAAATATCATTAATATTTAAAATTGTTTTATTAATTTACAATATATTAATTTCTTTTGCAATCCAATTTTGGGTCAGTATTATAATTGTATTAATTTACAATATATTAATTTCTTTTGCAATCCAATTTTGGGAACTGCCACTCTCTTGGGAATCTTCTTCTTACTTTATTGACAAGAATTACATAGCACTCCCATGCCTTCAAATATAAAGTAAAGGGTGGGTTAACTTGGAAGCAATTTATTTTCTAGAGGTTTTGGATTGTCAATTTTTAAATATTTTTGTTAATTTAGAATTTTGATAGATTTTCTGATGGGTTAGTTTAAAATGAGCCAAAATTTCTAAAATAAAATTATGAAATATATAGAACAAAGTTTCATAAAAAAAAACTTAGACTATCTCTAAAAATGCTAAACTCAAACTACCTTTAAAAATCTGATTCACATATTTACTTTTCTATATTAGTTATTTTTGTTTTGTTCTAAATTTCTAACGATACGTGTGGAAATTTCTGATTTATTAAATAATAAGTTATGTGTGTATTAGTAATAAGTTATTGTTAAGAGTTTTGAAAATGGTATAACAAAATGAGTCTATCATTTTATTAACTTCATTTTTTTCATTATAATTGATGAATTTTAAAAAATGATATTTTTATTAACGTTTAGTTTATATTTTTTTTTTTTTTTGTCAATTTAAGTTTATATTATTTTTTTCTAAATTTATATCTATATATTAATGTTGATATATTTAATTTTGTATAAAGTTTAGGATATTTGATACAACAATATATATGGATTATAAAGATTAATAGGAGGAAGTTTTTTTTTTTTTATGTTAAGTCAGTTTTGTTATGTTTTTAAATTTATATGACATGTAAAAAATAATTGAAGATGATAAGTATCATTTCAGTAATGAATGAAACTAATTTTTCTTGAAAAAATAAAAATTAATAATTGAATAGAAACAAAATTAATGTAGATCAAAAATTTCTCTACCTGTTTTTTTAGGGATTTTAAAGAAATGTTTTGAATTTTTTTTTCATGTCTCATCCATTTAACGGTAAGTAGTGAATGTCCATATAACTGTAACTTTTCCAAACTTTTTTTTTCAAGTCAAATTTAGTGGGCATCTTGAAGCAGATAATTCTGCAAAATTATTTATTCCTGATCCAAAACCTGCTTTGAACTTGAAAAAATATTTTTCTGATGAAAAAAGGATCCCTCCATTACTGCACAAATTTTGCATGCTCTGTCTGACACCATCCAAAAAGGCCCAATAAATTGTCTTTTATATCAATCGTTCTCCCACTTGTTTTGGAACTCTAAAATTTTTATCCATTTTACAGCCATGAGACACACCATATACTTGACAAAAATATTGAAAAGTAGGTTCTTGAATGCCATTAAACAAGATGCCATTGCTAACTAACTATATCCTCAAAGGATTAAGCATGAGATTTCTCTATATGTCTTTAAATCTTTTTTTTTCTGAACTAATTTCTCAAGCACTAATATAGATAGGCCCATCCATACATCAGTAATAGAAGTCATTTTTTCCACATCCTTCCAAATTTGACATGCATCAGAGGCATGAACCATTAAATGCCTAATGTGTTCCCCCACTCCCCTAAAAGACAACATATGCATGGACTAGTTTTACCTCCTTTCTGCATCATATGTCAATACTCTATTTCTGAGGGCTAATCATAAAAAGATATTTTTTGTCGAGCTTTGATTTTCCATATTTTTCTGAGGAAAAATAAATCCCTCCATTGCTGCACAAATTTTGCATGCTTTGTCTAACACCATCTTAAAAGGGCCAATGAATTGTCTTGTATATCAATGGTTCTCCCACTTGTCTTGGAACATTTTGATCCATTTTACAGCCATGAGACACACCGTATACCTGGAAAAAAAAATAGAAAAGTAGGTTCTTGAATGCCATTAAACAAGATGTCATTACTAAAGGATTAAACATGAGATTTCTCTATATGTTTTTAAATCCAATTTCTCAAGCAGTGTTATAGATAGGCCCATCCATACATCAGTAATAACAATCATTTTTTCCGCATCTTTCCAAATTTGACATGCATAAGAGCAAGCACTGAACCATTAAATGCCTAATGTGTTCCCCCACTCCCCTGAAAGACAACAGATGCATGGACTAGTTTTACCTCCTTTCTACATCATATGTCCATACTCTATTTCTGAGGGCTAACCATAAAAAGATATTTTTTGTAGAGCTTTGATTTTCCATATTTTTTCCTACCCCAAACCTCTTATTGCTCAATACCAAGCAAAAATACTTTATAACCCACTTAAGCTGGATATATACCACTAACCTTATCCTGTGTGTAGTCCATAGAATCTACCTCTTCCCTAATTCTGATGTAACCCTCTTTTAAATTTGAGATAAATAACTTTCACTTATTTTCTTGTTCACCTTCTAAGTCCAAACTCTGAGCAGATTTCCAGCATTGTCTCCAGATGATAGTTGTTGCCATATCCTCAAACTGATTGAGATAATACAAATCTTGTTGATGTTGTAACATATCTAGGGGAAATATCACAACATCCCCACACCCCAAGGGGAAATATCACTACATCCCCACACCCCAAGATAACATATGAACCTATTCTTACCTGAACACTTTTACTTATTTTCCATGTCAAATTATTTTTTTATTATAGGAAAGGATAAGATTAATGCCTTATATTTATTGGAAACATTCTTTTATACTCTTCTTGGGATACTTGATCCAATCCATATGTTATGGAACGATAAATGTTTGCTCTATCACTTGTTTCCAGTCTTTTATCAATAAGTTTAAAATAAACTTGACCAAAGTTAGTCTTCCTCCCTTTCAAGCCATCTGTACACCAACAATAAATTCTTTAATTTTTATTATACATTAATTTAACAATAAATTATTAAATATTTTAATAAAAAAATTTATTTAATAATATATTTATACATAGATCTTTTCAATTTTCTATTTTATTTTTACTAAAATATGTTATAAAAAATTTGGGAAAAAATGTAAATACATCGATAACTAATCATTATTGCTATATAATAAAATTTCACCTTTATCTTCATTTTATTTTTATTTATGTTTTTATGATACATTATAAATCATTATTTAATAATATTTAAAAAAAATCCAAATTTTTATTTTATTTTCATTATTCAATAATAATATATTCATGTAAAAATTTTCCAATTTAAAAAAAAAAAAAATATATATATATATATATATAACAAAAAAAACTTGATTATAAAAAAAATTAAGATACCACGTCACATTGTTGTCATTGGCTGGGAGATACCACGTCGCGGAGAAATCGCTAGTGAGCTTCCAAGGAAAATCGTTGTGGGAGATTGTTGTGGTGAGTTTCATTGTGAGCCATAAATTACCAATACCCGCGTATGATCTAAGCGGACAGTAAGCCTGGTCTGCGACCATCTTCATTTTCTTTGTGATTTCACCAATCAAGATTGTTGTGGTGAGCCAAAGGGATTGGATTCAATTGTGCAAAGTTAGGAGTTTTTCATCTTTGGGTAAATTTCAAGTTAAATTCTAGACTTTACTCGTAGTCATAATACACCTTGTAGTAGTGGTAAGATCCCAAGCAATAGAAACCATTTTCATCTAACAAAATTTTGGAATCCATACGCGTTGACCGTCCTTCCAGCCGCCTCTGCACCTGCGGGAACAATATCTGCAAGAAGAAACTGATGAAGGCAGAGGAACGACATGGATGCAGACTCTTCGCATCCAAACGCAACTCGGGTCTCGGTACCCGGAAAATGCATCACACAAGCCCCTGCATCCCACAAGGCCCGGTTGCGGTAGCTCGTAGTCTAAAATTCTGTATCGATACAGTTGCATTCGCATTTCTTCCAACGTCCCCTCTTTCGTCATGTTCTCGCATGCTACGTTTGCTCCATCCATCAACCCTACATGTAATCCCACTTTTCTCGACTATCATTTCGACGGGAGTTTGGCTTTCCTTCCCCTGCACACTCGAGCGTTTTATGCGCGACTCCATCCCATGGCTCTCCCCATCAGACGACTCGTAATCATTGACCTGACCATATTTAATCTTTCCTTTCCTCATCGCATACTTGTACTCATTTATCACTTATTTCTGTATGCTCTAAAATCCGAACTAACTGTATAGAACGACGGCTACCTGGAATGGAGTTTTGTTTTGGCCATCAACAAGTATTCCTCCATGATTCATCATTGCTTCTTATAGTTTGAGATCATTTAGTTATCAATCCGATTTTATCCGACTTACATTAAATATCATTAATATATATAACTGTTTCATTAATTTACAATATATCAATTTAATTTCTTTTGCAATGCAATTTTGGGAACTGCCCTCTTTTGGGAATATTCTTGTTACCTTGTTGAGAAGAATTGCATAGCAATCCCATAACTCAAAGATAAAGTAAAAGGGTCTTTAAATCGAAATAATATCCCCGCCTTATCAAATCTCCCATGACTTCAAAGATAAAGTAAATGGGTCTTTAAATCAAAATAATATCCCCGCTTTATCAAATCTCCCATGGGTTCACATCTAAGGACTTATGATCATTGTCCTGGCCATATCTAATCTTTACTTCCTCGTCACATATTTACCTTCTGTATTACTTATTTTTTGTTTTGTTCAAAATTTCTAACCATACGAGTGGAAGTTTCTGATTTATAAAATAATAAGTTATGTGTGTAAGTGTCTGACTTATTTAGTAATAAGTCAATGTTAAAAGTTTTGAAAATGGTAAAACAAAAGGAGGCTCTCGTTTTATTAACTTAACTTTTTTCATGATAATAGTAATAAGTCAATGTCAAAAGTTTTGAAAATGGTAAAACAAAATAGTGCTATCATTTTATTAACTCAACTTTTTCATGATAATTGATTACTTTTTAAAATTTTAAAAAATATATTTTTATTATCATCTAGTTTATATTATTTTGTTTTTTAATTTATATTTATATGAATGTTGATATATTTAATCTTGTATAAAGTTTTGGATATTTGATACATATATATATGGATAAAAAGGATTAATAGAAAAAATAAATAAATAAATAAATAATGTTTAGTCAGTCTCATTATGTTTTTAAATTTTATATCATATGTAAAAAATAACTGAAAATGATAAGTATCATTCAGTAATGAATGAAATTATTTCTTCTAAAAAAAATAAAAATAAAAAATTAAACAGAAACAAAACTGTTTTCATTTACAATTTGAATATAAATGGTGTTGCATTATTTTTTGGGTCATGAGCTCCTTCAATGCATGTAACAATCAATGCACTATTGATCAAAGTATGTATTCATCTCAATGATACAATTTGAAAATAAAAATAAAAGAAACATTTAATAATTCTTATTTTGCATTTGTTATTTGAGATTAAATTTAAGTGAAAGAAAAAACCATGAAATTAGTGGGAACAATGTATATAAATTTATCTAAAATTAATGTAGATCACAGATTTCTCTACCTGTCTTTCTAGGGTTTTTTTAAAGAAATGTTTTGAATTTTAATTTCATGTCTCATCCATTTAATGGTAAGTAGTGAATGTCCATATACGTGTAACTTTTCCAAACCTTTTTTCAAGTCAAATTTAGTAGGCATCTTAAAGCAGATAATTCTGCAAAACGATTTATTCCTGATYCCTCCATTGCTGCACAAATTTTGCATGCTGTGTCTGACACCATCTAAAGAGGCCCAATGAATTGTCTTGTATATTAATGGTTCTCCCACTTGTCTTGGAACTCTAAAATTTTGATCCATTTTACAGCGATGAGACACATCATATACCTGACAAAAAAATTGGAAGGTAGGTTCTTGAATTCCATTAAACAAGTTGTCATTACTAACCATATCCTCAAAGGATTAAACATGAGATTTCTCTATATGTTTTTAATTCCTTTTTTCTGAACCAATTTCTCCAACACTATTATAGATAAGCCCATCCATACATCAGTAATAGCAGTCATTTTTTCCACATCCTTCCAAATTTGACATGCATAAGAGCAGTGAACCATTAAATGCCTAACATGTCCCCCCACTCCCCTGAAAGACAACAGAAGCATGGACTAGTTTTACATACTTTCTGCATCATATGTCAATACTCTATTTCTGAGGGCTAACCATAAAAAGATCTTTTTGTGGAGCTTTGATTTTCCATATTTGTCTGATGAAAACACGATCCCTCCATTGCTGCACAAAATTTGCATGCTCTCTTTGACACCATCCAAAAAGGCCCAATGAAATGTCTTGTATATTAATGGTTCTCCCACTTGTCTTGGAACTCTTTTGATCCATTTTACAGCCATGACACACACCATATACCTGAAAAAAAAAATTGAAAAGTAGGTTCTTGAATACCATTAAACAAGTTGTCATTACTAACTAACCATATCCTCAAAGGATTAAACATGAGATTTCTCTATATGTTTTTAAATCATTTTTTCTGAACCAATTTCTCAACCACTGTTATAGATAGGTCCATCCATACATCAGTAATAACAGTCATGTTTTCCACATCCTTCCAAATTTGACATGCATAAGAGAAGTGAACCATTAAATGCCTAATGTGTTCCCAGACTTCCCTGAGAGACAAGATATGCATGGACTAGTTTTACCTCCTACATCATATGTCAATAGTCTATTTCTGAGGGCTAACCATAAAGAGATTTTTTGTTGAGCTTTGATTTTCCATATTTTTTCCTACCCCAAACCCCTTATTGCTCAATACCAAGCAACAAGACTTTATAATCCACTTTAGTTGTATATATACCTCTAACCCTATCATGTGTGTAGTCCATAGAATCAACCTCTTCCCTAATTCTGATGTAACCCTCTTTTAAATTTGAGATAAATATCTTCCACCTATCTTTTTGTTCACATTCCAAGTCCAAACACTGAGCAGATTTCCAGCATCATCTTCAGATGGTAGTTGTTGCCATATCCTCTAACTGATTGAGATAATGCAAATCTTGTTGATGTTGTAACATATATAGGGGAAATATCATGACATCCCCACACCCAAAAGGGGAAATATCACAACATCCCCACACCCCAAGATAATATCTGAACCTAATCTTACCTAAACACTTTCTACTTATTTTCCATGTCAAATTATTTTTTTATTGTAGGAAAAGCTAAGACTAAAGCCTTGCATTTATTGGAAACATTCTTTTATACTCTTCCTTGGGATTCTTGATCCAATCCATATGTTATCTGGAACTTTGATAACTAATCATTATTACTATATGAATAAAATTTAACCTTCATCTTGATTTTATTGTTATTTATTTTTTATTATACATCATGAATCATTATTCAATAATATAATATGTAAAAAAAATTCCAAATTTTTATTTTACTTTTCATTATTCAATAATAATATATTTATGTACCAATATTTTTTTAAATTTAATAAAAAACAAATTTAATTATAAAAAAAATTAATAATTAATATTTATTAAATTTCAAAAAAAAATTAATTAGTATTTGTATGTATGATTTTGTATCTTCTAAAACTTATCCTTTACCCATCTACTCTTTTAAAATATAGGAATAAATTTTGTCCATAATCCATTATATTTTACACTTTTAAAATATAATATAATTGATTTATAATTTATTACTCTTTATAATTTATCCTTCGCATTCTTAGCATAAAATTATCTTTATTTATTTTTATCAAGATAACGCTACTCTTCACAGTTTTAATTTTTACACTTTTAAAATATAATAATAAAATATATTTATAGCTATATTTATATAGTTTCAGTGAGCCTAACCGTTAAGAACATATGTTTCCTTATAAAAAGTTACAAGTTCAAATCAACAGGTGTTTAGGGGCAGTCAAATCATTAGACAGCAAGGGATCCCTTGTCCCACAAAATACAAAGTAAAATACAACTACAAGTTATTCTTATAAAGCTCCCTTAGAATAAGATATTGCAATCCTTTTAAAATTGTTGAACATTCTTTAATGTTTTTTAAACAATTAAAATTAAAATTATTAAATTTTTTGTTCATCAAAAAATCAATTTAATTCCTTCTTTACTATTCACCACCTAGTTGTGTTTCATCGTTTCTTTCTTAAGAGTTTTAACATTTCCATGTTCCTTAAATGGCATAGTTGTGTTTCATCGTTTCTTTCTTAAGAGTTTTAACATTTCCATGTTCCTTAAATGGCAAAGGTCAATTCTATGCATACTCCCAAAAATCTATTGCCCCTCTATTTGATACATATCCCTATAAAAAAAAGGCAAAAAAGTTTCTTCATAATACTTATATAAATATTGATTTCCTAAATGCATAGCATAGAAAAAATACTCCATAATA
The DNA here is from genome assembly GCA_032191745.1 of Picea mariana. Taxonomy (NCBI): domain Eukaryota; kingdom Viridiplantae; phylum Streptophyta; class Pinopsida; order Pinales; family Pinaceae; genus Picea; species Picea mariana. Next base: position 77,081 of record JASDQU010099974.1, on the reverse strand, counting down.
CGTTGTGTTTTGTAAGGAGATTTTAGTACAACTTTTGGACGAGATATTTTGTTCAAGAGACCAAATTCCTTTTCTTCATTCTTGGTTCGTCCCTACAAAAAGTTATTTTTAAGAAGGGCTTTTAATCGCTTAGAGGGTAACTTTATTAGCCAGAAAAACATGATCTTAGTTAATTGTCTGCTTATCCAAGATTTTAATACTCTACTTATCCATGGTTTCTTTTATTCACATTTTGCTTTCTTCTATTCAATTATAACTCGTGGGACGATAATCGAGAGTGACATTTGGTTATCGAAAACATTGTTGCCAAGGTGACTATCATCAATTGTCCAACTCTTATTTTCGAAAAAAATTAGGAAAATTGGGTTCTTTAAAAACCCAGACATGAAAACATAAAGACAATTCCAACTTTTATTTTCGAATAAAACAGGAAAACTGGGTTCTTTAAAAACCAAAACCCTGACATGAAAACATAAATACAATTCGAAAGAAATAGATGAGAACACCAAAACTTTTCTTATTTTCGAAAAAATAGGAAAACTGGGTTCTTTAAAAACCCTGAAAACATAAATACAATTAGAAAGAAATAAGATGAGAACACCAGAACTCTTCTCGGCAAAACTTGACAAGACTGGACAAAGAAATTATGGATTGTGTCTGGTTAATCTATATTACAGTAATATTAGGGCTGGAAGTTTTGGTGTTCTTGGCTGTTACCTATTTTATGTTTTACTTCGAAAGAAATAGATGAGAACACCAAAAAAATTTTCGGGAAAACTTGACAAGACCTGAGAAAGAAATTATGGATTATGTCTTGTTAATTTATATTACAGTAATATTAGCACTAGAAGTTTTGGTGTTCTTGGCTGTCACCTACCTTATGTTTTACTTGTTTGCAACTTGTTTAAAGGGTTCTAAGTTAGATATTGTTGTAATTTGTTTATTGCTGCAATTTTTCATTTTTATGTAAGTTTTACGACAGTTACTATAATTTTTAGATCTGTGGTGTTTGGGAATCATTTTGCATAGGATAATAACTTGATTTCATCAGCCTTAGAGCAAATAAAACCCAAATCTGAAAGTTACGTCAAATAATTATTTAATTCATTGATTGTTTGATATATTTAAATGGTGGCAATTTAAGTAGAGCAACATAGGGCACCTTAGATTTGGTTGTGTTTTAATTTAGGAACCCTAAAGGATAGTAGAGAAGTCTCCCTTATGTTAGATCCATCATTCACTAAATGGAGAGAAGTTGTTATCTAGGTGACAATGTCAACACTCTCAATGTTCCACTCCCGGGTGTTGAATCAATCCTTCACTAAAATGAAGGAAGTTGAACTGAAATTGTTGTCTGAATGACAAAGACTTTACACTAAAGATGCAAGATTGTGTGATAACACTTTTAATATACTTAAAACCTATTCAATGCATTTTTAAATATAAAATGCAAAAATTTAATAGTTTGAAAGGCTCTCATGTATCTAAACTAAGGGTTAGCTTAGCATGATATTCTATCCATAAAATGTTAAGATTAGAATATTAAATAAATTATTAGATTTAATCCTACCATTTCTACTATTAAAATCTCTAAAAAGAAATATATTATTCTCTAACTAAATAAAAAGGATGGTCAACTGAAAGTTAGAAAAACGAAACCATAGATATATTGGTTTAAAAGAATTACTCTTATACACTTTAATCATTGAGTTTTTAAGTTTAAGTTCTCCTTGATATAGGAAGGAATACCACCATCCTTCTTGTGCCTATGCTGAGAAGTATTTCAAATCTATATATTAAACATCAAAATGCTGAAAAAAAAAAATGAATATTATAGAAATATTATTATGCGTTTATCATTAGATATTTATCTTAATTTGATATTTATCTTATTATCTGTTCATCATTAAATATTTATCTTAATTTAATATTTATCTTAAATTATTATCCGTTCATTATTAAATATTTATCTTAATTTAATATTTATCTGAAATTATTATCCGTTCACCATAAAATATTTATGTCTTATTATTAATACTTTTTGTTTGTTAAAATGTTAGTGACATGCAAAACCAAAAACAGCCTGTGGCTGAGAAACCCATATATTATCCATATATTCCAACTGAAACCCATCTTCAATTGCTTCATCCTTCTGAATAATGCCATCAAGTTCACCAAGAAAGTCAAAAACTTTTGGGCTTACCTCCTCAAGTTCATGTAAAGCTGAGTAACGATCCAACTTGGACGATTATTTAGTGTTCTGGACTCTTGGTTTTTTTTGGTTACAATTCCCTCTTTACAATGTTGAATATGAGCCCAGGATGCTAGAGAATTCCTTTCATGATACTTAAAAAACTAAGTCTTTCTAGAGAAAGAGACACTGCATTCCGCTGCAATTTGAACTTAGTATCGAGCTTGTTCCCTCCTCACTTGTATCCACTGGTATTTCTCTCTTCTACTCACTCTTCCTTCGATAACCGATGAGGGATCTCACCGATTTACAAACCCCCCTTTTCTAGAAAGGCCATATGTCCCTTCTCCAGATCTCTTCTAAGATACCAATCATCCCCAATCATCCCCTCTTCTAACGGTTTCCTATCAACTCTTACTGATTGAAAGGGAAAATAAAAGTTTTTATAAAGGATAAAAACCCTCGTCTTCACCAGGACTTTGCCCAACGTATCTACCATAGGTCTTTGATCTTAGTCAATGACCAAATCCTACAATGTGCTCTTTTCCAAACACTTCTTAGGAGAGATAAATAAAAAACACTAATCCACAGCTTTTCGCAAGTGCAATTTACCCAATGGTGGAAAACAAACTAACTTCTTTTGGGTGTCTTGGACTCCCAGAGTAGGATGACCATAATCCAGATCATTAGCACCTGAACAAATCCTTCGGCATTCATAAAACTTCTAGGCATGACCCACCTTTGCCACCGGCTTAAGTTCTCAATTGAAGCTCACAACTTGTAATGGTATCTTGTCTAATATTCACGGGCTTGGATAACTGAACCTTTAATTGTAAAATAGGTAGGTCCTACTCATTGTAGATTCCCTTCCGTAGTGCACAAGCCAGTACCCGCCTCCAAATCTAGTGGTCCGAACCCTCCTACTACGGAAGATAAAAAAAGATGTATCTTTTAACAAAATGTCTTCATTATAATCCACAATATCTTCATAATCTTCCATTAATCCACCATCCTCATTAGAGGTAATTCTAATATATTTTCTTGCAATTTTATATTATAACTCATACAAGAGGATTGAGTTATTCAAGAAAAATCTTGTAAGTACAAATTTTAATTCAAATTCTCTATCGTGTCATTTTTCATATCATAATTGAACCACCCATGTATATCCTTGAGAAAATGAGAGGCTTCTTATTGTCAAAGAGAAGTCGATTATCTCTATTATAATTAGTAGTGTTTTCAATGGTAACTTTTTCCAGCTCAGCTGAGATCCATTACATGTGAAAATGTTCATAAAAATTAAAAAAAAAAATCCTAATTAAATTTCTATAGCTTACCAATTATGAATTGCAACTAGGTTTAATTATTCTCTGTTACCATTCCTTAAATGCATCTACAACATGTTAAAAATGGCACGAATGCAACTTAAATATCTCAACACAACAACATATAAATTCTTATTAAACAAAGAGTGGATGCAAAACAATTTAACTCATAAATACAATACATAAATAGATAAAACACACAGCTTTTCATTCAGTCGAGCAACTAGTTGATTGAAACAAACGTTGATCCCAACCATAAACTTGTTGTTCCAAATCTCAACAAGTCAACCCCGTGATGGGGCTAGCAATCCACAAAAGAAGGTGGTCTCTAACTGCCCACAGGTAAATCCCACAACCCATTGGTATTCTTCTACAACTAATCCAATAAATTTACTCCTTAATTGATCTCAATTCCTCAAGCATCCCATTCATTTATCAGTCTCTCTGACATAGGTAACCAAAAATCTCTCTTCGAGGAACTAAATAGAACTCACTCCCCGTAAAACTATAGATTTTAACCTTGTACAATTATTTACTGCAAACAGATTTTCAGTGAAAGAATAGAAAATATACAATGGAAAATACACACACTACACATACATTTTTCCCTTCGAAACCCAAACCAGGAAAACCAACATATTACAATACAATATACATATAGGAGCCAACTACATTCAAAAACCTAATCCAATGACTTGGATTAGTCAACAACCCGAATTTCTTAACCGAAAATAGAAACCATCGATGAAAAACCATTTACCAAAAAACCGCCCAAAAATAAACACGAAAATCGAGGCGACTTGAAAATCGAGAAAAACAAAAGGTGACACGTTTCTTGAGGAAAACAAAATTGGGAGCACTACCCTCGAAACGCTGCAACTCCCAAAGCGAGGGGGCCTAGCTAGTCATGCAAAGAAAATAACACATAGTACCCAACAAAAACTACCAGCAAACACTTGTTGTTACAGCCCAACTCACATAATAGTTCACTCTTACGATATGACAACCTAGCTCTTTAGTTTTTCGCTCCAAATCACTCCAGAAACGCTCCAGTAGGCTCTTGAATTTTCCCTCCATGGTTTCTCTAGCTCCAAGCTCTTCTTCTCTGCTCTCTACTTTTTGTTCATGCAAAAGCATTTTCTCTCTAAAATTGTTGTAACTGTCAATACAAATTTCCTCTCCTTTGGCTTGTTTGCTTGACTCACACAGTTCCCCAAGCTTCAACCCCCATCCTCCTAATAACTATGGGATGTAACTTTTCACGCCCACCTTCTTACATGCTTTCAATGATTGGCTTTGGCGACACTCAATGAGAAAATAAAATTTAATTCATAATGATAATAAAATTCTTGAACGTTGGTGGAATTAATAGACATGGGTAAGTCACCCTTGAACCCCTCTCTTAGACATTCTTCTAGACCCTCCCCCCTCTTTTGGATTGATCCAACCCTCATCTCCGTCCATATCCCCCAATAGTTCAAATCACATTTTACTTATTAAAACTTAGAGATACATTTCACGTATAATCTTAGTCATAGCCACACATTATATCTACATTAAGCATTAATTAAACTGGGGACTATAGTTGGGATGTTACATTTCCTTGCCCCTACAATTGTATATCGTCCTTGGTGCACAACATGTTCATGTACATATACAAATTTACATCACAATGCATAAAGAAATAAAATCCTGCAATTTCACAACCCCAATATTGGTTGTGGAGCGATTCCTAGGTCTTTTTTTTCAACCATATTTATACCCCATCTAGACTATACACCCCGAAATAATGTACACTCCTCCACGCAAGGGTTGCAAGGTGTGCTTGCCCCCCTGCGGGATCTGAGGTGCTCATTCCTCCGATTGGAGAATCTGGGGGAAAGTGGCCCCCCAACGGGGGTTCGAAAGCCAAGCCCCCAAAGTTAAAATTCCCTTGTAAATGTATATTGCAATTTCATGGTAAATCTGGACCGTTCATCATAAAGTCGCAAATCTAACGATAGAAATTTTGTTAGAGATTTTTTCCCTAGAAAGCAACCCTCTTTTATGAGAGAATTGTATTGCGGCTATATATCATTGCGAATATTGTATTCTGAGAAAAGAAAACTATGATAGAAAGAAAAGGAAGTTACAACGAGTGTGTTGTAGGTTGTATCCCTTCATTTGCTAGATAATAATAAAGAAAGGACACGAAAATTTCTTTGGACGTTGCCCACACTGGGTGAACCACGTATACCTGTGTCTCTATTACATTGTGTATCTTTTGTGGTTTATCTCCCAATTTCTCTTATTTTATTGCTCCTTGATCCTGTTTTTCTAACACCCAACAACAGTTCCAACCGAAATATCATATTCCTCTCAACCCGTTGACAGAAGGAATGTTCCCCCTTCATTGTTCTTATTCCATCAGGCTGGCTATACCATTTGTTTGTCAAGGCCCCTAGTATAGGTTGGCTATGACTATCAGATGTGGTTCCGAAACTCTAGCTACTCAAAATGAAGTTTTGCATTCTGTTTTTTTCAAAATTGCCAAAACTTTGAGGGTACTTTTCCCGCATGTTTTCTTTGTGCTCTCAGGTAACATCTTAAGGACCATAGAAGTTCCATTGAACCTTTTATCAACCCTATGGATTTATTCCCGAGCACTTTGAATTTTCAGTACAGGATGTGTACCCTTCAAGGATGAGGTATTATGTGATGTTGCCCCACTGGATGTCTGTGATGTTCTCTTGGGCCAGCCATATATGTGGAAACACCATGCTATCTATGAGTCTCGACCTCGTAGTGTCATTATTACTCTAGGGGGTCATCTCTACAAGATACCAGAGGTAGTTCCAACTACTGCCCCACCTAAACAGTGCAGCAAGGTAGTATCTCATACTAGAAAATTCATCTTCTCCACAATCTGTTCAAAGGGTGAACAGAAGGATACTGCAGCCACCACAACTTCGACCAAAGCACCTTCTATCCAACAGAAGCAGGTCGACAAGGTTGCAGCAAAGCACAAAGATTCCTTCTGCACACAGTCATCTAAAATAGCCAGACTGGTTAAAAAGGTCCGAACCTTCGAGCCACAGGTTCGTGACAGATTTCCACAAACTAAGCAGCGTGACTTCTCCAGCAAGACAAGCAGCTCACCAAGATGCACATTCAAGAAATGCTTTTCCCTCTCCCCCGGGAACTCAACGCAATGGAGACCATTGCTTCCTAAGGAGGGAGGATTGATCCAGGTGGATATCAGGGGCCACCCACCTTTTCCAAATGGCTCAAAACAATTTTCTGACCATTTTGGCAATTTACTATTTTTAGCAGGTTTTAACTTCCGGGGCTATTTTGAGGGCCTAAATGAAGGTTTTTTGAGATCGAGGTTCTCAATGATAGCTGAATGCATGATTGAGCCCCTAAAATGAATCTCCTCGACGATACCTTTCCAACGAGCTATCACACGTCTAAAACGGAGATCGTATGCAAAAGTTACGACCCGAGTAAGTTGATGTACTAACTTACCCAAACGGGGCCCACATGACTTTTGGCGCTTCATCTCCTAGGGTTAGGTTTTTGGATGTCCATGACTTTTGGCATTCTCGTCTATTGTAAAAAGGCCTCTAGAGCCTCATTGTAACCATCTTCTTGCGAATGCGAGTAGCCGTCACATCTCTTCTCAGAGATAAGCTGCCACCATTCTAGCGAGTCTTTCACTCTGTATTTTTACAGTCTGTACATTTCTCTGATTAATAGAAATCGTGTATTACTGTATATCTGTGTTTATGGATGAATCTCTAATACATTTCTATTATTTTATTGAATATCTGCAATATCTCTGTGCATTTATTTATTATATCTCCGCTCTCATTTCGTGCCGAAAATAATCCGGATCAAACGCACTTATTTTCTCTTTCACTTTTAAAAACACAAGTTTGCCCACTTTGAAATCCCTAAAAACTCTATTCTTGTCTGCATAAATTTTCTACCTATCTAGGCAACCTTCAAATTCTACTTGATATTTGTCATTTGCTATTCCATTTCCTTCAACAAATATGGCCCAATAACCTTGAAATTTTGGATGATCTTTGTCATTTTCTCTTCCATTTCCTTCAAAAAATTTGACCCAATAACAACTCTATCTGCTGGATTATCCCAACTCACTGGTATATTACACTTCTTGTCGTACAATACTTCAAACGTGCCCATTTTTAAAGAGATCGGATACCCATTCTTGTAAGGAAATTCCACTAAGTGGATATAATCCTCCTACTTTGATGACTGATCCATTACATACATTCTAAGTATGTCCTCAATTATTCTGTTACTTCTCTCAGTTTTCCCATCTGACTCTAGGTGATACTTTGTAGTGAAATTTAAATTTGTCCCTAATCCTTTGAATAAATCTTTCCAAAAATCTTACATCCCTTCCTAAAACACTTCTTCAACTGCATAGTTGAAATCTCTCTAATAGCTACAACTCTTGGAATGCCTTGAAATTTTTCTTGCTGCCCTTCTTCAACAAGGAATAACACTCCTCTATCATAGCCACATCCCATTCTACTATACCTATAGTTTCATAAAATTATTGTGGATGAACTACAATGATCTGACATAGAAAAACGACACTATCTACCTGTGAAATTGAAGAATCCTATACAAAACCAAGAAGTTCCTCTGTGTAGATTTCCTGATGTAAATTACCATGTAAAAAATGTCTCTTTAAATCCATTCAGTAGAACGAACATCCTTGGGAGGAAACAAGAGAAAGCACCAACCATATGGAATCCATCTTGGAAATAGAAGAAAATCTCTTCAAATAACCAATAACTCCAACTTGTGAAAATATCTTTGCCACAAGACATGCCTTATGGTTGTCAACGTGCTACATGTTTGGTTTTGTAGACCCATTTAAAAAAAAACAAGTGCCATCCCTTGAGAAGAGGAGATACATCTGATGTTTGATTCTTCAACCAGGTCGAACACTCCTCTATCATGGCAGCATGCCACTCTAGTATACCAAAGTGTTAGAAAATTGTTGTGGATCAATGAAAATGATGTGACTTAGAAAAGAGACATTCGCTGCCTATGAATGCATACGATGAGGGTTAATGGAAAAATCATTGAAATCAATTGGCCATCATAGCCATACTTGTCTAGCCATCTTCACTCATTAAGGTTCCTCGTCATATTCTATCATGGATCAAGCTATTCTAGTTCAAGATGCACCATTTCATTTGGTGTTGATGTCAGCTCTTCTTCTAGACAATTTTCAACCCTCAACAGATTTTCAACTTAATGATTTTCAACTCCAACAATGTCCTCTACGATGTAAACTAGAGAAAAAAAAAATTGTCTTCTTCTTCCACAAGAACAAGAATTTGAAAACAATATACACAATTTTCTATAAAACAATGTATGGGAAGAGTGGAAGGATATGTTAGGTCAAAGGTGGATAGGCCCTTCTAAACAAGATGTCTTTACAAATAGGATAATCTTAACATGTATGGCTTTGTATCTTCACAATAACCAACAAAAATCATTCATTAACTTTTCTTCTCGATAGCTTTGCACTTTTCATTTGGAATTAAAGGCCCATGGTTCAATAGTAGATACTCTAAAAGAATAAACATCATCCTCAAAATGTGTCCAAGTTTCCTTTGGATTTATATTTAGCAATGCCTTACAGTGCATACAATTTTGAATTGTGCACAATTCATTGCTTAAATCCAAAAATGAAGGTGCCATTTTCCTAGACAAAATCTTGTATGTTTATCTCTTTAAGTTTCTGATTCTTTCTTTCAACAATTCCATTTTGTTAAAGGGTGTAGTCAAATTCCATGTTCACTACAAAATCTTTGAATTCCTTAATGCCATACACTGTAGAATTATTTGTGTGTATTTGTTAGAAAAGAAAGAGAAAACTAATTCTGAACAAAAGCCTTGAAAATATTAAAAACAGTAAAGATATAACTTTTGTACCTAAGAAAGTACAACCACGAGCAACCTAAGAAGTCATCAATAAATATGAGAGTGCATACTAAGCCCTTAAAGATGTACAAGTCATATATGATATGAGACCACTTTGTACCAACTTAAAAGGCTTGGTAGCACACTAGGCCTAACCTTTAGAAAAAGGATCCTAATGTTATTTGTGAGTCACCCAACCACGATAAATTTCATTTGTCCAAGAGATTTTAGGAAGACCAAAAACACAATTCTATGTCCTCAACTGCTACACATACCTATAGTTCAAATGTTTGAATCTATGATACTCTACCTCATAAGAAAAAATAATTTTTTGATTTTGTAGTTCTCTAGCACATCATGAGGGGAACATTGCACTATCTTCCTATCACGAGAATGGAAAATTTGACAAATTGAGAGTAGATTGGTGGAAATTTTATGGAGGAGGACATCATTGATTCAACCATCAACTAAATACATAATGCTTAATCCTAAAACATCAAGAATATGAAATGTTGCTATCAAATGTGAAAGGAAGCGACACATAAGAATGAGTCATATGATGGGAGGCACCTAAATCAGGTATCTAGATTTGTGAGGATGCACAATGTTTGAGCAAAAGTGTTTACCCTTTACAAGTTGAAGAAAGTTTCAAAGCTGAAATTTTGTATTGTTTCATGGCTTCATTCAATGTTTCTAGTTTCATCCAACATTTGGATTCATCATGCCCAAGTATGCCACAAAAAACTACAAGTTATACTTTATTTATGTTTGTCTTGGAGGAAGACTCACCAGACATAGAAGATGGAGGTGAAAATGAATTTGGTTTCTACTCATGCTTGGAGGTATACACACTTAAGTAGATTACGTCTTGTGTTTATGCTGAGTTTTGTGCTTCCCTGTGGATGCTTGAGCCAAGAGAGATTCATTATCATATCCAAAAGAACATTTAATTAGAGGTGGAAAATAACACCTGAAAAGGTATTTTCAACTTATATATTATAAAAACAATACATTATTCATATGTTTACGTTTTTCCACAACATTTCAACTATGATAACGAAGGCTTAAATTTTGTAAGAAAATCTGCATCCTAAGAATGCTCATTAGAAATGATAATTAATAAGCTTTTAACAACAAAATTAGAAATCCATTGGATTTTCAAACAATGAATTCTATTTTTCCAAACTCTGTTTTGGTGTTTTTTATTCAACAATGTAAAATAAAAAACCCTAAAACATGCAATCCCATTAATCTCATGGCTTAAGTTTGCTTTTGTCAAATAATCTTTCAATTTCCTTGGTAAATACATGTTTAGTTTCAACCAACATTTATCATAAAACTTAAGATTACAAAACCTTTTACATCTTGAATTTCAAGGTGTGATAATAATCATGGGGAGTTAAGAGATTAACTACCTGAGACTCTGCCATTTTATCAATAGAGGATACCTAGTCTTCCAATCTCCAAATCGAGTTGACCATGTGAAAGATAAAACACCAAGAACATAACATAGGCTTTTAAGGGTGATTTATACACAAAGATATTATGCAAGACATGATACTTGGGAGTCTAGATCTACACAAGGAGAAATACAAATTTGAACAAGTGCCATAGATCAAGGCATATTACTACGAAGAGGAAAAAGCCACAATATCGATCGATATCTAAAGTTGGAGTAAAAAGGCGATAAACTTGTTCACTCATTATCTACTTGGGGTATAGATCATTTTGTAGAGGAGGTGAATTGAACTTTTGTACATATATAGGGGTAAGAGGTTGTGTTGGTGATCGACATGTTAAAGAGACAAGAAGCAAAAACTAGAAACCATGTTGCTAATGTAAATCAATAATGAAACACGATTCTTCTTTTGATCTATAACCGAGGGACTTATAGCCCACTTTCTTCACCAACACGGATGTTATACGAAAATTTAAAATATGTTCTTTGTCTTAGTATTGGATATAGAGCTCTATTTGCACAAAAGCCACTAAACCTATGTTCTTCTGTGTTGTTTTATAATCTTTCTTCTCTGGTTGTTGCAATGCCTTTCCCTACTTGTACCCTACACACCACAGCCTACTAATGGCACAATAGAAACCCGATAAATAAAGTTAGTGCCCGGAATCCGATGCAACGTGAATTCTCTATTCTCATTGCAGTCTACCCATAAGAAATCCATTTGTCAATGCAATGGTAAATTCTTTGTTCTCAATGAGCCAACTAATATCAGGTCTTTACTCTGATATCCTGTTCTCCAGCGGCTCGTAATTATTCTCATCAACGAGTTACCAAGTTTTTGTTGACCAAAAAAAAGCGAAATGACCAAGAGATAAAAACCAATCAACTAGAGCAGAATTCTAGTCGACTGCCAAGTGAAGTCAACCGAATAGAGAAGGGTAATAATAGCCCAACACAATGAGTCTACCAACAACGAAGAAAACTACTCAACGCACAAGTTGGGTCGACTAGCAGTGGAGATAAATGTTCAAAGGGCGAATTGGGTAAAGCAACAGTGAAAAGAACTGTCTAAAGGACGAACTAGGCAACCAACCATGAGAAAAAATGTCCCAACAACTTCAACAAACACCCAAAATCATTTAAATTCGCCCATCATAATCTGGATGCACCCAGGAAATATCTAAATATGCCCATGCAATTGGGAATCCACCCAAGCAAGTAGAATTTTGTCCAACGACTTCTAAAACACCCAACACAATCTAAAAATAGCCCAAGAAAAGTGTATATCGTCCAAGCAAAGCAATTCGACCATGCAAGAGTCAAGTCGAATAACAATCATGTAATATGAATCGACGAAAGTATAATTGGTTAATGAGTCGACTAGGTAAATGAAAGTCAACTTTGACAAAGGAGTTGAGTCAATTGAGTGAATGAAAAACGACTAGCAATGCAAATCAACTTAACCAAGAAACTAAGTCTACCACGGAGGTCGTCGCTCAGCTCAACAAAATAACTTCGACCAACAAAAGAATTAAGTCACCCCAATAAATGAAAATCGATTGGCATACTCTAATCGACATGGAGAGGAATCCACTCGACCAAGAGAACGTGCAGTCGACCAAACACAGAATAAAACTCCCCAAGGGTGATGTAAACTCGCCCAAGAAAGAAGATAAATACCCCATGTCAGTAAACAAATGTCCTAGGTATCTTAATTTTGACCAACAGATTTAGACTCAACTTGGCATTTAATTTGGTCACCCCAACACTAAATAATATGACCCAGTGGTATACAAGTCAACCGAAGGGAGCTAAGGAAACTAGAAAGTGAAGGGAACAATTCAACTTCCAAATGAGTGAGAAATATAGTCCCTGTAGATAAAAACGCCTTAGCAACTAATTTAGATACCCATGCAATGTAAACTCATCCGAAAACAAATTTCAATATCCACTAGTCTTCGATTTTGACAAGAAATGGACGATGGGCATTCTAGAACAGTCGTGGTTCTTCAATTTCATTGAAACCCAATTATAGACAACAATTAAAAAAACACATGGGAATTCATATATCATTTCAGGACTAAAGAAAATAGCAAACTAATGCTCAACATAATGACATCAAACACAACCAATAACCAATGAACTCATAATTTTTTCACTTGAAACCCAAACGAGAAAAATCAAGTTTGAATGGGGCTTAGTATTTTCATTATGTCAATCTCTGGTTATAATGCGTTCATGACTTATTATGCCTCTTTCTCCCTTGGCCAAAAAAAAGACCCATTGCAAATGACGAGGGAAGAAATAGGGAGAGTTGGGTAGGGGGAGGCCAACAAACTTGACCCTTTGTTTACTCTTCCTCGACCTTCTCTATTTAATTTTTAATTACATTTAATTTTGCATCTCTCTCATGCTCTCGATTTTTTTTTATCTCATTAGACTTTCAAATTTACATCGTTTACAAAGTTTGTTGACCTTAATTAATTTTAAATTTAATATTACAAGTACCAAGTCTTACACCCATTCATTGGTATTGATCCATTTTGGATCACACCTCCCCATTCAGAGGCTTTTGGTCCCCAAAATCTCAAGGAAACCAATTTGGATCAATTTGCTTTTGTCTTCTTCTCTAGAATGTGGCTCGGACTCTTACTCTCGAAAACAACTATGACCCTAGCTCTAGCTCTGGAAAATGGCTCTGTTCCCTGGCTATGGCTCTAGCTCTGATTCTGTCTCACATATTCCTTCATTGCATAAGTATGATCACTAACTCTTGCTATGCAATCTCTCAATCCGAACTCTGGACTCAACACTCATTCCCATCTCCCTCTCAATCGTGGAGATAGTCTATCTCAACGATCATGAAGCCAAGTCGAATGTCGATCTTTGTCCAGTGTGACCCCAACAAGCTGCCATCACACAAAAACTCAAGGGAAGTGTGGTTTCATTCCTCTGCTAGTATTAGTTGTTTCTCATCACGGAAACAACTCTTCACGGACATGTCACTGTAATGATTGATCTTCATACCCCTACATGTTGGTTGTAGGAGCTAGTCCATCTGCTAGCAAGCCATTATTCAACTAGCATGCAATGGAAGATATGTCAACCCATGCTTGTATGCACATCATGGAGTTCTCAAGAACTCCCCTACGGTCATTGACCTCTCTGCACCCTTATCCAACACAACTCCAAGATGGGGTTCTTCAGATGCAATACCGAAAACATGAATTGAATTGTGGTTGCTCTCAACATCAAATTGTTTCCCTTCTTGTTTGTTTTGCTGCTCACATGTGTTGTTGTCTCTCCTTAGACAACTTCTATCACTTACCCTAGAGTGTAACACACCCACGACAGGACATAAAAAATTTTGCTTTTCTTAAGGGACAAATTCTCCATCCATGGTTTCTAATTTGGAAAGTCAGGGAGCCAATCCGACCTCCCAGTCAAGGATCTTCGATTCTAGAGCCAAATGACTCTCTGAGACCTTGATGGTCTTGTTTAAACGCATACCCTTTCGACTTCCAAGTGCTAATCTAATGATATTCGTGACTTTCCCCTTTCACTCTTGCTAAATCTTTGAGTTTGGGCGCTAGCCCGTTTTCTGATAAACCCCTCCCTTGATATGACCTTGGGAGATGGCCTTACATAACCACACAATTGCGAGAGCGGCCAAGGTTGGTTTCAAACCAAACTACTTATTATACACAATTCACCCTGAGCCTCCACATGTCCTTTCTCCAAAACCGTGGTCTGGATTGCAACCCGCGCTCAACTTTTAAAGTTCGTGCACCTTCAATCCCCGCAATTTGATTGGACCGTCGATCTCATGACCTAGACGGTGCTTCTGAATTGACGACTCAGATCTATCCTTTCTGAATCTACAGATCAGATCTAATCTTTTTAAATCAACGACTGTGATTTATTTTGTGATTCGAGTTTTGAGAGTTTTATCTCTCCACTTTTGCTTCCTCCATCGGTAGCTATCTTCTAAAGTGGAAGATCTTTTGACACCTATCCTCACTCAACTAACGGTTCTGATGAACTCTGGCTCTCTGGCCTTCGAGAGTTCTTTCTCCTTCATTCACCCCTTTCTCACGGAGTGCTCCGTACCCGGAGTTGTATATCAGACGCCACGCTTCTACTCTGATCAACGGTCTATATCTGCTCTCCACAAACACAAATCTCCAGAGTGAATCCTTCTAAAGGGTCAGATCTTCTGACACTTGATCTCTCCAAATCAACAGCCCTGGTCCACTTCGGGACTTCGACACTTTACAACCAAGACCGGATCAGCGATCCTTCAACCTCCTCCTCAATCAAAAGTCAAGATATCCTTCCAGACTTACACGCTTTCACCCTCTGCTTTCCTCCGGAGTTCTAGATCTGGCACCACGCATCCACTTTCATATTAACGATTGTCGTCCGCTTTCAGACTTCTACCTTCAACGATTTCAAATCTGAGTTTCTCCACACTCAGCTTCTCCTTGAGCATTTTATCCGAAGTTCATGATCTGATGACATGTGTCCTCTCACAGATCAACGGCTCCCAGCTACTTCGATTATTCGGGGTTCGACAATTTCAAACATTACTCCTTCATTTTCTCCCGGAGCACTTTCACACACAGTTCACAATCTCTCTCCACATACCCTCTAGATTTGACGACCCAGATTCTCTTCAGTTCTTCGACTCTTCGAGAGTTTCAAATTCCTATGCACTCGTTTCTTCCGTAGTGCTTTCACGAGAACTTCATGGATTTTCGCCACGTGTCCTTCTGCAATGGACAGTTGAAATCTTCTTCGGCCTTCGGGACTTCAAGAGTTGTCACACTCCTCACTTGGAAACCTCCAAATTAGTTTTCCTCGAAGTCTCTGATCTATTAACACGTATCTCTTGTCCACCGACAAACAAGATCTACTTTAGGTCTTTACCCGGAGTCCACAGACTTACACCACCTGTCCTCTAGATCCAACGACTGACGTTTACTTCAAACAATCCAACGATTGACATTTACTTCAGGTATTTACCCAGAGTTCTCAAACCTCAATTTTCTCCTTCATTCAAAGTGTGCATATTTCTGCCATGTGTCCCTGTGAATCGAACAGTTGAAATTCACTTCAGATTTTCGGGTTTTGAAAATCTCAACTCTCAACCTTTGCTCCCTCTTGAAGCTCTCAATATGTTCCCTTCTCAGTTCTTCTCCTCTGCTTCCCTGAACATCAATCTAACGATCCAGGCTTCTCCCCACAACCGATCTGACAGTTGTTGTCGCTCCTCCTCTTGAGCTTTTAACTTCTTCCAACTTGGAAGAGTTTTGTATATGTTCAAAGGCCTCAAACTTCGTTCCTCTTGCGAGCCCAGCTATCTTGGGTCTCGCCTTTGCTATTGAAAACGTTATCTCTTCTGAGCTTTTCGATTCTTTCAAACCGACGATAACGAAAGACTCCATCACTCTGTTGATTTCCTAAGGGCTCACAACCATCAATCTCGCAATTGTTCAAGGTTCAACAGTCATGATCTAACCAATACCGAGGTGTCCGCCGATCGATGGTTCACAATAATTGCGAGGCCCCAACATGTGTGCTCTTTGTCAAAGAGCTCAACCTCTGCAATCTGGAAGGTACTCACCCAACCTGGTCTCACTGGAGTCATTGATCTTCCAGCTTGACAAGATCAACAACATGCAATGATTATGGGTCGTGAACTAACAGGTCCGCTAAACTCACCTTTGCACTCCACAATTATTCCCAACCATCGATTAAATAGAGCGGTTGGTGTTTTATTTGGTAACTCCAGTGAGTATTTGAGTCGATCTGACAACCGAGATGGCTTCTCCTCGCATTAAACGACTAGCATCCATCTCCACTATCAAATCCTTAAGTAATGGGTAGTTCTAGTGAATTGACTATCGTCTACCTCCTAGATCTAACGATCGGGACAGTTCCCGAGCATCCTCAGATCTAAGGCTCAGAGTTAACTTCGAGACTTCGAAGATTTTACCTCCCTTACAACGAACTTTCTCAGTTCATCGAACTCGCAACGTCCAAATGACTCCAAGCGTTAACTCCCACGCTCTTTCCCATATCCAATGGTCACAACAAACCGTGGCTTCTTACAAACAGATTTCGTTCGTTCGTGTTCCAAACAAGGGAACCTTCCCTTTCGATACTTCAGCCTCGCTACTCTTCCTGAGCTTTGCTAGTTGCGAAAGGCTAAAAAGATTTGCACTCTTTTTCTTGAACTTAACGCTTGGAAGAATCCTTCCACGCACCCCTTACGCTCATTCCTCAACTCTAGAACTTAAGTGGTTGTCGATCTCTGCCTACCTCGCAAAGGGCCTATGCATACGTGCACTATCTCTCTTGAGCTTTAATAGGCTCCCTCCTCCAAGGGACTCGAAACAACTAGGATTGTTGACATGCGCACATGAAACTGTGCCCAAGGTCGACATACTCATAGTTCTTGGATCTAGCTTAAGCCACCATAGGGCGCAAGCATTTACAAATACAAAACATGCCCAATCCATACTTGCTTAAATACACAATTTAAACAATAATAAAGAGATACAGTATAACCATTAAGCAAACATACACATCCCTGGGTCATTCACAGTATATCCCATTTCATTACATAATTACAACTTAATTTCATAGGGCATGAGAATATTTATCTATTACAAGTTGCATCCAGCTAATTGACTGTGGGTGTGTGCCTTTCTACCCAACCATACGCTCAAAGGCATCCATTCTTAGCACTCCAGCCACCCCCGTGCCAAGCCATGATATCACTAGGGAATTTACGCCATCTCTCAAACAAACTCTCTCTATCACGACGACCCTGCAAGGTTTATCAGATGCTTCCTCGACATCAAGCTCACATTCGAATCCTTCAGGCCTTGTTTCGTGTTCTCGACACTTCCTTTGGGTTCGCACATCTCCCTTACGAGCTTGTGCTCTCCTCTCTTGCTGTCTCTGTATGTATCTTACCTTCCCTCCTCTGGAAGGTTTCCGACCTATCCTGTTCCTTTTGTCAAAAGGAAGTTCGGGTCTGCGAGTCTGTGGTACTTCGAGCTGACATCTTGCAACTAGACCATGCTTCCATTCATGGGGGTGGTTGATGATTCAACCATTGGTTCTTCCTTTATTAACTGATTTCTTCCCTCTAGAGATATCATGGCTCGTACTTCAAGGCTTCACCCCCCAACGGTCAGTTATGGGATTTTAAAAATAATACATTTACATCGTCCACATGCCTTAGCATGGTAATCCTATTTTATGATTAATTACAATCTGGCAGAAATAGGGTGTTCAACTGTAGCCTTGCAATCCACCTTGAGCCTCCATGTGTCCTTTCTCCAAAACTGTGGTCTAGATTGCGACCCGCCCTCAACTTGTATATTTCGCTCACCTTCGCTCCCCGCAATGCGACAAGACTATCGATCTCACGACCTTGACGGTGCTTTTGAATTGATGACCCAGATCTATCCTTTCCGAATCTACAGATCAGATCTAAGCTTTCTAAATCAACGACTATGATTTATTTCGTGATTTAGGTTTTGGAAGTTCCAACTCTCAACTTTTGCTTGCTCCGTCAGTAGCTATCTTCTGGAGTGGAAGATCTGTCGACACCTGTCCTCAGCAAACGAACGGTTCTAATGAACTCCGACTCTCCGGCCTTAGAGATTTCTTGATCCTTAATTCTCCCCTTTCTCCTAGAGTTGTATATCGGACGCCCCACGTATACTACGATCGACGATATATATCCAGTCTCCACAAACACAAATCTTCGGAGTGAATCCTTCTGAATGGTCGAATCTTCTAACACCTGTTCTCTCCAAATCAACGGCCCTGGTCCNACGATCGACGATATATATCCAGTCTCCACAAACACAAATCTCCGGAGTGAATCCTTCTGAATGGTCGAATCTTCTAACACCTGTTCTCTCCAAATCAACGGCCCTGGTCCTCTTCAAGACTTCAGCGCTTTTCAACCAACACCCGATCGACGGTCCTTGGACCTCCTCCTAGATCAACAATTGAGATCTCCTTCGAGACTTCGACGCTTTCACCCTCTGCTTTCCTCCAGAGTGCTCCATACTCGAAGTTCTAGATCTGGCGCCACGTGTCCACTTTCAAATCAACAGTTGTCGTCCGATTCGAGACTTCGACCTTCGACAATTTCAAATCTCAGTTTCACCACACTCTGCTTCTCCTTGAGCGTTTTATCCGGAGTTTGCGATCTGATGACATGTGTCCTGTCGCAAATCGTCGGCTCTCAGTTACTTACATTATTCGGGGTTCCGCGATTTCAAACTTTACTCCTTCGTTTTCTCCCAAAGTACTTTCACCCGGAGTTCACGATCTTTCGCCACGTACCCTCTGGATCCGACGATCCAAATTCTCTTTGGATCTTCAGCTCTTCGGGCTTCGAGAGTTTCAAAATCCTATGCATTTGTTTCTCCCAAAGTGCTTTCACCCGAACTTCATGCATTTTCGCCATGTGTCCCTCTGCAACAGACGATTGTGATCTTCTTCGACCTTCAAGACTTCGGGAGCGGTCACACCCCTCACTTGGAAACCTCCGAAGTAGTTTGTCCCAAGTCTTCGATCTATCGACACGTATCTCCCACAAACCGACAGACAGGATCTACTTCGAGTCTCTACCCAGAGTCCACAGACTTGCGCCACCAGTCCTCTAGATCCAATGGCTAACATTTACTTCGAATGATCCGACGATTGACGTTTACTTCGGGTCTTTAATCGGAGTTCTCAAACCTCAACTTTCTGCCCTGTGTCCCTCTGAATTGAATGGTTGAAATTCACTTCAAATTTCTGTGGTTCGAAAATATCAACTCTCAACCTTTGCTCCCTCCTAAAGCTCACGATGTGTTCCCTTCTCAGCTCTTCTCCTCTGCTTATCTGGATGTTGATATAACGATCCAGGATTCTCCCCACAATCGATCTCACGGTTGTTGTCGCTCTTCCTCTTGAGCTTTTAACTTCTTCCGACTTGGAAGAGTTTTGTAGATGTTCAAAGGCCTCAACCTTCGTTCCTCCTACGAGCCCAACTATCTTGGGTCTCGCCTTTGCTCTTGAAAACGTTATCTTCTAAGCTTTTCGATTCTTTTAGACCGACGATACCGAAGAACTCCGTCACTCCGCATATTTCCTAAGGCCTCACAACTATCCATCTCGCAACTGTTCAAGGTCCAACAGTCATGATCCGACCAATACTAGGTTTCCATCGATCGACGGTTCACAGTAATTATGGGGCCCCAACGTGCATGCTCTTTATCAGAGAACTCAACCTCTTCAATGTGGACGGTACTCGCCCAACCTGGTCTCACCAAAGTCATTGATCTTCCAGCCTGACGAGATCAACGACGTGGGTTGACTATGGGTTGTGAACTAGTAGGTTCGCTAAATTCACCTTCGCACTTCGCAATGATTCACAACCGTCGATTAAATCAAGCGACCAGTGTTTGATTTGATAACTCCAGTGAGTATGAGTCAATCTGACGACCAAGATGGCCTCTCCTCCCATTAAACAGCTCATATCCATCTTCGTTGTCAGATCCTTAAGTCATGGGTAGTTCTGGTGACTTGACTATCCTCTACCTCCTAGATCTGATGGTCGGGACGGTTCCCAAGCATCCTTAGATCTAAGGCTCGAAGTTAACTTCGAGACTTAGAGGATTTTACCTCCCTTACGACGAACTTGCTCAGCTCGCCAAACTCTCGACATCCAAATGACTCCAAGGGTTAACTCTTTCCCATATCCAACGATCACAACACACCGTGGCTTCTTGCAAACAGATTTCGTTCGTTCGTCTTCCAAACAAGGGAACCTTCCCTTTCGATACTTCAGCCTCGTTATTCTTCCTAAGCTTTGTTAGCTCTGAAAGGCTTCAGATCTTTGCGCTCTTTCTCTTGAACTTAACGCTTGGAAGAATCCTTTCGTGCACCCCTTACGCTAGTTCCTCAACTCTAGAACTCAAGTGGTTCTCGATCTCTGCCTGACTCGCAGAGGGCTTGTGCATGTGTGCACTATCCCCTTAACTTTAACAAGCTCCCTCCTCCAAGGGACTCGGAGCGACTAGGAGTCTCGACATGCATACATGAAACTATGCCCAAGGTCAACAAACTCACAGTTCGTGGATCTAGCTTAAGCCACCATAGTGCGCAAGCATTTACAAATACAAAACATGTCCAATCCATACTTGCTTAAATACACAATTTAAACAAGAATAAAGAGATACAATATAACCATTAAGCAAACATACACATCCCTGGGTCATTCACAGTATATCCCATTTCATTACATAATTACAACTTAATTTCATAGGGTATGAGAATACTTATCTATTACAAGTTGCATCCAACCAACTGACTGTGGGTGTGCACCTTTCCACCCAACCATAGGCTAAGAGGCATTCATTCTTAGCACTCTGGCCACCCCCGTGACAAGCCATGATATCACTAGGGAATTTACGCCATCTCTTAGAGAAACTCTCTATCACAACAACCCTGTGAGGTTTATCAAATGCTTCCTCAGCATCAAGCTCGCATTCAGGTCGTTCAAGTTATGTTTTGTGTTCTCGACACTTCCTTTGGGTTCGCACATCTCCCTTACGAGCTTTTGCTCTCCTCTCTTGTTATCTCTGTATGTATCTTACCTTCCCTCCTCTGGAAGGCTTTTGATCTGTCCTGTTCCTTCTATCAAAAAGAAGTTTAGGTTTGCAGGTCTTTGTAATACTTCGAGCTGACATCCTACAGCTAGACCATGCTTCCATTCATGGGGGTGGTTGATGATTCAACCAATGGTCCTTTCTTTATTAACTGATTTCTTTCCTCTAGAGATATCGTGGCTCGTACTTCAAGGCTTCACCAACCAACAGTCAGTTATGGGGAATTTAACAATAATACATTTACATTGTGCACATGCCTTAGCATGGTAATCCTATTTTGTGATTAATTACAAGCTAGGATAAATAGGGTTTTACATCAAGATGCATGCAACTCTTCAACTTCCTCAATCTTTCCTCTCCACACCCTTCTCCTGGTTGTGCGGTGTTTAGGATGAAGCTCCAGATGAAGTCATAAACACTTTGCTTCCCAATGACCACTCAAATTACAAAGGTGGCAAAAGTTCGTGTTTCTGCTCCAAGGACTTCTTGACATACTCCTCCTGTCCATATGCCTTTGTATATGTTGTTGACTATAAAAAGCCTTCTTGTCATTCAACTTTTGAAAAGAATCATATATATGGAACATGGCTTACTTCTACCAACAAGTTTACTCACAATGGCCTTTCTTTTCACAAAAAGAACATGTCTTTACTTACCAATAATAGTCTATCGTATGGCCTCTCTTTTTGAAGTAGTGACAAAAAAGAAATGTGGTGTTTAACATGGACCTCCTGGTCTTTTCTTCTTTTTTTCGCTGATTAGTGTGTTGCTTTCTCCAAGTCTAGGTGTGGGCCGAGTCTGCAAACTTTCATCGCTACTCTCCTTAAATATACCACAAGGCTGAGGTGGGGGTGAGCTGACACCTTCACTCACTGCTACTGCTCCTTCCCCTGATGAGCAAGCTAACTTCGACATGTCGTTTTCCTTCACGAAAATGGTTTTCATGGTGATGAAATTTTCACTTCTATCAAATTTGAGGCCTTAATGCTTGGCCCAAGGTGTAACTACAATGGGAGTCAGGATGCCTTGTCTCCTCTTGCTAAGGCCTTATCCATCATCGCCCATTTTCGTTATAAGTTTAAAGGAAATACCCCTAGTATGCTTCTCTAATTCACCAATCTTCTCTCGAGAGATGCCTAAAAAAGGTGAGAATATCGAGGTGGTCTCAGTCATGGAGCTAGCGTCTACAGCGACAATGATAGATTCCCTTGCTCCTTTGTGCTCTTTGACAACTGCTCGAAGCCTTGTCAAGGCCTTCTCCTTCTCTACTTGCGTCATCATCTGCGAGTTGTCCACCTAGATGACCCTCTCACCAAGGTATGAAAGCTACGCTCTGTGCTTGTCCCAATCTGTTCACTACAATGAGGGAGTCTTGGCATTCTTCAAACTTCTTCTTGAACATCTGAACCTAGTCTTTCAAGTGCACATTCTCCTCTCGAAGTTAAGCATTGTTGTCTCAAGTATTCCAACTTGTCTCTTGTTTTACCCATGCAAAGTTCTGCAATGTTCTATTCAAAGTCTTGGAAGCAGTCATGACAAATGATGCAACTACTTTGATACCATGTGATTCTTAAATGAGGGAATTATAACCCACTCGCTTCACCAACACGAATGCCTTGCTGAAATTTAAAATTTGTTCTGTCTTAATTTTATATATAAAGCTCTATCTGCACAAAAGCCATTAGGCCTTTGTTCCTCTATGTTGTTCTATAATCTCTCTTCTTCATCTGTTGCAAATCCTTTCCCTGCTTGTACCCTACACACCACAACGAGTTGGTGGCACAATAGCAACCCAGTCAATAAAATCAATTCTCTGCAAATATAACTGAAGTTAGTTACCAATGCTATGTGAATTATCTATTCTCCGTGCAATCTAAACATAAGAAATTCAAATGTCAATGCAATGGTGAAGCAGTGGAGATAAATTTTGAGAGGGAAAATTTGCTATACCACGGGTGAAGGGGTGAAGAGAAGTGTCTAAAGGACTAATTGGGCAACCAGCCATGGGGAAAACGTTCCAACAACTTCAACAAACACCCAACATCATTTAAATTCACCCGGCATAATTCACCCAGCATAATCTAGATACACTGAGGCAATATCTAAATATGCCCATGCAATTGGGAATCCGCCGTCAAGTAGAATTTTCCCCAGCCACTTCTAAAAACGCTCAACCACTTAAAAAATGCCCAATACAATCTAAAAAATGCCCAGGGAAAAGTGTACCTCGTCCAAGCAAATTAATTCGACAATGCATGAGTTAAGTCGAATAGCAATGAAGTAGTCTGACTCATCGAAAGTCGAATTGCTTAATGAGTCGACTAGGTAAACGAAAGCCGATTTCTACAAAGGAGTTGAGTTAAATGAGTGAATGAAAATCTACTAGCAATGCAAAGTGACGTTAACACAACCTAGTGATATACAAGTAGGCCAATGGAAAGTGAAGTTAATCAACCAAGAAACAATTGAGCTTCCCACGAAGCGAGAATTATAGTCCTTGTAGATAAAAACGCGGACGATGGGCATTTCCGAACGTGCTTCTCATTTTCATTGAAACCCAATTATAGACAGCAATTAAAAAAAGACATGGAAATTTATATCTCATATCAGGAATGAAGTTAACATCAAAGTAATGCTCAACATAATGACATCAAACATAACCCATGAATTCAAAGATTTTGCATTCGAAACCCAAATATAAAAACCAAGTTCGAATGAGGCTCATTATTTTCATTATCGCAATCTCTGATTACAATGCATTCATGCCTTACTATGCCTCTTTCTCCATTGGTAAAAAAGAACCCATTGCAAATAAACGTGAGGAAAGAAATAGGGAGAGTTGGGTAGGGGAAGGCCAACAAACCTAACCCTTAGTTTCCCTTCCTCAACCTTCTCTATTTAATTTTTAGACACATTTAATTCTACATTTTCCTCTAATGCTCTAGGTTTTTTCTGGGTCAAATTAAACTTTCAAATTATTTTACGAAGTTTATTGACCTTCATTACTTTACTCTCATTAGTGGGTCCAGATCCATTTCAGATCATCTCTGCACAATCTATCAAATCTAACACAATTTTCAGTACCCAATCACGCCTCCTTCACATAGCAACTCCTACAACGATCAATTTTGGCTTCCAAACGACTGCTCCGGTTCCTAAAATGTCACACCTTTTATATTCGACTGATCTGCTCTACAATTAACTATTTTGTCTGCAAACATCAATCTGGGAAAGGAAGCATGCAAATCTGATACCTAACGGACACAATACCAATGAAAAACTAGACAGACAAATCAAATCCTGATCAAATCTCATTTGTTTCCATTAAATATTATTTTTTATTCTTATCCTGGAATAATCCCTGTCAAAGCTTTTGCAAAACTCAAGCTATTAATTATATTGTTTACATGAAGCCTTTCTTTAAGGCTTCATTGTCATAATTTTCAGTATAAGAAGCTTCCAAAATCTATCGCACATTGTGATGCCTGATACCATCAGACATCCATCGCCATCAGGTTGGAATTCATTTTCATTCTTTTTGTTTTATATAAAACGCTTGGATTAGGTTGGCCAAAGCAGCACCTCTGTTGGATATCATCTTAACATTTTTGGCCTTTTTTAAGGCTTGGATCGAATTGGAAAAAGCCTCATCTCTGTCTTCCAAGAAAATAAACAAATAWTTTCTGCATCTTACAAGGGTTATTCTGGTTATGGGACTACAAACATCTATGTAGATGAGGCCTGATTTCAAGAACACCATAATCGGGTATGGATATGGTTAGTCTAATAATAGCTTGCATTACGAGAGGTASGATCCAATAATACTATGTTTTTATGTTCTTTTGGTCCATGGCCAAAATTATGAGGGGTAATCATCATCCTGGTTAATTACCATTCCCATCGTCCAGGTTAACTACCATTTGGGTTAACTGTTTGAGCTCTTGTCTATTTGTCCTATTTTATAATTCTGTATGCTAGTCTTATTATTCTGTATGCTGCTTGTGCACCAAAAGGTGCTATTTGATATCTGTCCTATGTATCACTAAATTATATTTTTATGGCCAGCGTTACTTCTTATTATTCACTAATTATATCTTTCTGGTCAGCCTTATGACGACTTGTTACTCACTAGTTATATTTTTCTGGTCAGCGTTACGACTTGTATCATGAAATCATGTGACTTCAGTCCTTAAGTTGGACAATACAAAATAAAATGAGAATGGAACTTAGAGTAATTGCTATAAACTCTCACCACCTATAGCACCATAAATTTAAGTGACATAAAGAACTACCCAGTATCATAAAGCTATCTGTTCTAGCTCAAGAAGCATGGACTACCACACTTTTACTGGGAGGATAGGAGGACAGCAGCATCCATAGAAAATCCTAGACTTCAAAAATCCAAAATAATGCCCCCGGAGGCTTGATTGACTATTATATATTATTGTGAGGGCAAAGACCGTTTACCAATCAGCCAACCGAAACACGATAGAAAGCAAAATCAAACATATATACTACAAACAGCAGTCTATCAGCGAGGGAAAACACACAACGATAGATACCTGGGAGTGGCGAATTCATGGAGCTTCTCTCTTGGAGAGAAAATCATAAGTCCAACTTCTGCCTCGCAAAGCACCGAGAGCTCGTAAGCTTTCTTCAGTAATCCATTCCTACGCTTGGAAAACGTAACCTGCCTGCTGATAGCGTTCTCGATCCTCTTCATCTGGGTCTTTCTCCTTACCATTATTTACTCTCCTCTATCTTTTTACCTCCAAACAAACACTCAGAGACTCTCGGATAGGGGGTTAACAGAACAGCTTTCCCTCAATATAAGGGCTAAATTTGAATCCAATGAGGGCTTGATTACAGAAATATCCTCCAAACCCTCGGAAGAGAGACCAACTTAACCAACTCTGAGCAGAAGAACGGATACCTTCCTTCACACTTATCTGGAAGATAAAAACAATGATTGCTTCATTCTACCTCTATTCCGTCGAAATATACCCCCCCGCGCGTGGTCCGTCAATTATACAGCTTCTCAATTGCTCTGTCACATATTACATGCCTCACTGTCCTACGATCAGATAAGCCTATTGTATTCGTATCTTTCATTCAATAAAACGTATCTGTCATTCAATAAAAGATATCGATCAGATAAGCCTATCGTATTCGTATCTGTCATTCAATAAAAGAAATCAATTTGTACCAACCCACAGTACGAAATACAATCAAAACTTGCGTAAATCTGGACCATGATGTAATTAAACTGTCTTCACTTCCACTTCTTTCACGTGACAACAAAGAGTACTAACAGAGATTTTAAGCGGCCAGGTACCACAGCTATGCAGAGGTCCGGACTCCGCAGAATTGTATGAATGGATTCATGTAGTCCAATTTCAACAAATGTTATGGCGTGTGTCATAGTCAAACACGTACGGCCGCATCGCCCTCATCAACAGCATTTATCTTTAAGCCATGTAATTATTGTTTGTGATTGACTGACAGAAAAGATTGAAGCCTCTAATCCTAGTCTTTTTTGAAGTTTTTTGGTAATTTTTTTACTTGAAATTTGGTGATGAATACTTGGATATGCAGATTAAGTGGTTAAGTTTGTATAATCAAAGTACTCCAGGGATTTTCAACACATTAAATCTATTTATACATTAAAAACAATTTAAACAAAAAAATTATGTTCATCAAATTCCAACTAATTTCTATTAAAAAAATCCAAAAAATAAAACATTAACCAACACCACAAACATAATCTGGAGCTTAAGATTTAACTTCAACGATGCATATGGTACGTTTGTTTTTCATTAGTTGTGAGAAAGTATAGATTTTATTCAGTGGGCTGTCATGTGTACGGGTATACATTAAAGCCGTGCCGAAGTGAGTTGCGTGGCTCCTCCGCAAGGTATCGACATTAATTTCTTTGTCGCATTGCCGTGATACGCATGCTAACGTCATTATCAGCATCCTATATAATTCCATTACAGCATTATTAC
>JASDQU010099974.1:21402-32394 GCA_032191745.1 Picea mariana | reverse complement strand
TTAGTAGGCTTGACGCAGCAACATTATATGTGAGCATATTTATGGTATTTAATGCATTGTGATAATTCAAGGATTGATTTTGTACATTGAATGCTCTATCATTTGGTATTTATTGAAGAAGTAATATTAGAAGCCATAGCCTTTATTGCAATCATTGACTTCGTCAATAATTACTGTTATATGTGCTCAGATATAATAAAGATAGTCATTGGTTCATGAAGTACTAACCACCATTTGCACATTTTAGTTTTATTTGCCTTGTCTCGCAAACAGGTGCCTGATCAGTGGAATACCTTCATTTGACTATCTTTCTTGGCAGTAATATGAGAAGGGAAAGCTTACCTTAACCTTTGAGCCTTAACCCCTTGAGGCTTTTTATTCAATACCCCAGATTACTAGGGACGTCTCTCTTGGGATTAGCCACCCTGAATAGAAAGAGCCCCCCATCGAGGTGACAGTGGGTGGGGAAGCTCCTGTTACGCCAATTTGACTCTTGCCTTCAAGCTACTTAACCTATCCTACAAATTGAGCGATAACATGGTGGAATTGCTGCAAGTATGTGGACCACTTCTGATGGCGGTCATTCTGCAATTTTTCTTGTGTCTGCATGAACTGCAGTGGCTTATGATCAGTGTGGATGACTGTCTCCTTCCCAAGAATGTAATGTCTCAATTGGCAATAGGCTTGCAAAATTGAGTACTTTTCTTTGTCGTAAGTAGGGTACTTACGGACAACATCTGATAGTGTCTCACTATGATAGGCCACGAGGTGGTGGTGTTGAGTGAGAACGACATGCAAAACATAGTCTGAAGCATCTGTCTCAATCTCAAAGGGATGTTGCAGGTCCGATAGTGAAAGTACTGGGGTTAAGAACAAGCGTTGCTTCAAATCATCGAACACTTGTTGTTGGCACCATCCCCACACAAATGTGTCCTTACCACCACCCCTGGTTACTTGGTTGAGGGCCCATGCAATATGGGAGAATCCCAGCATGAACCTATGGTAGAAATTGGCAAGGCCCAAGAAGGTCTAAACCTCAGTGAGTGTGGTTGGGGCCAACCAGCCACGGATGACTTGGATCTTGGCTGGATCCACATATAAAACATGTTGATCAATGATGTAGCCGAGGTAATGGACCCTATCCATACCGAAGTATCATTTTTCCAAGTTGGAGTATAGCTTGTGCTGTCGCAGGGTGTGCAAAACCTACTGAATATGCTGCAAGTGTTCTGCTCAAGTCTTGTTGTAAATGACAATGTCATTCAGATACACCACTACAAAAGTATTGGTGAATGGTCGCATGATATCGACCATCATCCTCATGAAAGTGGCTGGAGCATTTGTCAAGCCAAAGGGCATGACCAACCATTCAAAAAAATCTTCCTTGGAATTGAAGGCAGTCTTCCATACATCTGTTTGTTCTATCGGGACCTAGTGGTAGCCAGCCTTCATATCGATCTTACTGAAGTATTTGGCCCCCGTGAGCTAATTAAAGAGGTCTTTGATTCGGGGAATCGGGTACCGGTTTTTGACTGTGATTTTATTCAGGTCTTGGTAATCAATGTAGAGTCGCCAGGTTCCATATTTCTTCTGTACCAACATGATTGGGCTCTCGCAAGGTGATGGTATGGGAAAGATGTGCCCCTTGTGGAGTAGTTCTTGGATCTACCGCTTGATCTCTTCATTCTCTAACAGAGAGTGGTGGTAGACTGGCCCATTGGACAACAGTACGTCGGGGGTCAGATCGATGGGGTGATTAGCCTAACAGTGCAATGGTACCCCGGTAGGTGAGGAGAAGATATTCCAGTATGCTTCCACGAACTTATCCACTTGCTTTTGTTGTGTGGAGAGGTCAATCGAGGAGACCATGGATGTGGCTGCGATCTTTCGCTCATTCTGAGAGAAAATCACGAAGAAGACAAACTTCCACGTCTGAGAGATGAACTTCTTGCATTTCTTGGAATAGATCAAGGAAATAACACTATGTGGGGATGCCTTCGGTATCCTGTACACTTTCTTGTTCAAAGTAATAATAACACTGCGAGGCCTAGACTCATATACAACATGGTGTTTCCATAAATATGGTTTGCCCAAGATAACATTAAAAACTTCGAGAGGGGAAACATCACACAATATCTCGTCTTTGAAGGGCTTGATGCAGTATGACATAAAACATTGTTGGTTGACGCAGATACTGCTTCCTTGGTGAATCCATCCGATGGTGTAGGGTTGCGGGTGTGGTGTTGTCGATAGGGTGAGTCACTTGACAACCTTTGTTGAGATGAGGTTTTTCTGGCTACTACTATCAACGATGAAGTGCAGCGAGGTACCCTTCACCCACATTTGTGAATGAAAAAGGCGCTCTCCTTCCTCTGGCTCGTCTTGTTCACCGAGCCAGAGCTTGGTGGTAGCAATGGTAGCAGTGGGTTCTACATCAATGATCTGTATCCCCCTTTCTGGTTCTGACTCAGAGATAAAACCCGCATCTGATTCAAAGGATTTCACCTCAACCACAAACGACTGCTTTGAGCGACAATCAACAGTGTTATGCCAGGGGCTCTTATGGAAGTCGCACCACTTCCGGGTATCTTTCTTTGTCTTTCTGGTGTCCTTCTTTGCTTACGGCCCAGACTTGTTGTCCTGAGGCGGTCTGTCTTTTCTCTGTCCTTTGTTCTGTGGGATGGGGCCACCCTTTCATAGCTTTTGTTGTGAGGGGTTTCTAGGCCCAAATTGTCGTGTATTTTGTTTGAGCTTCTGCTCAATTTTGACGACATATTGGTAGGCCGTGCCCAAGGATGAGATGTCCAGAAAATCCATTTCGGCCTGGATGTATCTATGAATACCGTCATGATACTTGAGCACCACAAGTCGCTCAAAAATCCTTGATAACCAGCTTGGTGCGCAAGGTATGGAAAATATTTGTGAACTCGGACACTGCTTGGTCTCTTTCCTGCCGTAGTGTGGTCCATTTTGTATACATGTTGTCATAACTTCCAACAGGGTAGTATTGTTCCTTAATAACATCCCTGAAGGACTTTTAGGTGATAGTGACTGTAAATAATGAGGGTTCCTTTGTTTCCTTCTTCTCACCAAAATTTTCCCACCAATATTTGACATGGGGAACGACTTTGAGGACTGAAAAAGTAATGTTTTTTTTTCTATTCGAGAAGTTATGGACAAAGAAATACCCTTCTAGCAGATTCAACCATTTGTCTACAACATCTACATATATCTGACCTTCCTATATAGGAATATCGAAGTTGATTTGTACCTTGAAGGGGGCGGTGCCTCCATTTGAGGAAGATGCGTCGCTTGTTGGTATTCGTTGAAGGATTTGCGAAAAACTATCCATCATCTCATTCCTCTGTTGCATGAGGGATTCCTTGTTACGAGGAAAATATCTCTATGGCTAGGGGTAAACCAAAACAGGCGAAAATGATTGCAAAAATCAACTCTAATTTCAAGTATGTTATATAAGCAAATATGTTAGCAATACAAGATAAAAGTTCTACCTTGTCCAGACGTTCAATGAAGTCCATCATTGAGCACGTGACCCAGAGAAATATACTTACAACTAGTCCTCAACAACCAAGAAATGCAAGAATATGGTTATAATAGATAATGTTAACACATTCGATAGCATAATCCATCTATATTAATAACAAATATGCCCATGGTATAACAATTCAAATATTTGCAAGAGATCAATTGGATGAGAAAATAGTATTTCTATTAAGATGTAATCAACAGAAGTGAATGAGTTACAAACTTTCGTATCAGCACGGTTTGGAACCAAGAAACTAAGTTCCTTCCAGCTGGTCCTGCACCACTTCAATCCTCCACCAAAGGCAAGCTCATATAAGAGAGACAATGAGGTTCTCAATCAATAAGGGAATATCTTGGGGGCTGAATAATGTGTTCAGACTTAAAGGACAAAGGGATGCAGACTCAATGTGAAGCGAATAATTTCTCCATAGTAGCTTTGATCTCAAAGTTGAATTCTTTCTCCTCTTTTCCATAGATCAGATTTGGCCCATTTATAGCCTTCAATTGTAAGTGAAGGTTCGAGTCAGAACGTTTCCAGTATATGGAAGGCCAAGGATCATTGATCTCGTGACGTGACATGGAAACCCGACACCATTTTTTAATTTTGGGCACAAATCCCGATGTACGCGGGCTGTAGTGGTGCAACCTTCTTATACACATGTTGTAATATAGGTAGTGCACATATATGTGGAAAAATCATGTTTATAGCTCTGGGATTTGCAAAAAGGGACTTCAAGTCTACATAGTGAAATGGAAAAAGGCCCTCTATGTAAGATTGCATAAGGTGAGGCAAATCTTGCTATAACATTCCTTGAGCAACATTTAAAAGGGATATCCTGTCTCGTCGTCCTTATTTTCTCCCACTAAGAGAGGTCACTTGGGCATGCAAGAGTTTTTTTCCTGAAGAGAAACAAGCTCGAGACCCAGTTCTTTGTACCCTGACCTCGTTGGGGACATGCATTAAGAATGACAAGGAGCAGACTGCTCTGATACCACTAATCCAGATTTTATGAGCAAAATGAAATGAATACAGATTATTATTAAAAGATGCTTAACACAAAATAATAGATATACAATAAAAAAAAAAATTTATTCAATAAGGAAATACGTTGAAACTGTAAAATGCAGCGGAAAACAAGCTTGCTAGAATGGTGGTGGCTTATCTCTAAGAAGAGATGTGATGGCTGCGCTCAGTCGCTAGAATATGATTACAATGAGGCTCTCAAGGCCTTTTTACAATAAACAGGAATGTCAAAAACCCTAGGCATCCAAAAACCTAACCCTAGGAGATGAAGCACCAAAAGTTACGTGGGCCCCGTTTGGGTAAGTTAGTACATCAACTTCTTGGGGTTGTAAATTTTTCATATGATCTTCATTTTAGGCACACGATAGCCTGTTGGAAAGGTCTATCCAAGGACTACACATGTTTCATGGGGTGAGATCAATATTATTTGATTGTGGCAAGCCCTAAAAACGTTGTTTAGGGCCTCAAAACGACCTTGAAAGTTAGGGACCCAAAAACTAGAAAACTAAACAGTTGAACTGAAAAACTGCCAAAATGAGCCAGTTGGAATAGGTGGGAGGCCATTGATATCCTTCTGGATCACTTGGAGGTTAGTAACAACAAATTATAGTGGCATGGCCACTCCCTTCCCATAGACCAATCTAAATGGCGTGCAATTGGTCAGTATTCTTCACGTGGTTCGATAATCCCATGATATTGTTGGGATATGTTGATCCCATTCATCACAATGCACATTACAAACTTGGGTTAAAGCATGTTCTAAAATTTTATTGAAAGGTTCAACTATACCATGAAATTGAGGATGATAGGGAGTGTTTTCCTGGTGATAGATCATGAAATCCTGAGTGAATTACATAATGGTCTCATTTAGAAAATGCAACCCCTGATTGCTCATCAGTACCCTTAGACATCCAAATTTGGTGATGATATGTTAAAAATTGAAGCACGTCATAATCTCTGTTGTAAAATATTTGACTAGCATGGCTTTGACCCATCTTGTTAGATATTATGTTGCAATATTAGTGTTTCGCTCCCCTGTGCGACGCATCAGTGGGTTGATTGGACCCAAAACTTTGATTGCCCACTTGTTGAATGGCTCTAGTGTTGTTACTGGAAATAATGGGATCTCATCCCTTAGACAGGGCTTTCCAATACATTGACATACATTGCAATGCTTGAAATAGTTATTGGAATATGAAAAGAGTGAGGGCCACCAAAGTCTTGCGTGCAAAACCGTACACGCTATGGCCTTGCCTGCATTGTGGCCTCCAACAATACCTTCATCTGGTTCATATAAGATAGGATCCCATTCATGTTCTAAAGAACATCGACGCATGATGTCGTCTCTGCCCAACTTATACAATTGGTCGACAATCAACTGATAATCGACACTGTGGGTCACTAGTTGACGATGTTGCGCAAGAGTATAGTCTATAGGACCTTGCATGTTGATGACAAATTTGGGAATTTCCGCCAACTAGTCAAGCATTGCTTCAACTCAAAAAAATTGTGCATTACGAATCTCATCATCTAGGTTTTTAGGAGATTCACCCATCTTATTGCGTGATAAATGATCTAGTCCAACATTGTGTTTCCCTATCTTGACCATGACTTCAAAGCCAAATTCTTAAAAGAGGGGAAACCATCGATAGATTCTGCCACCTAATATTGGCTTGTTGACCAAATACTTGAGCGCAGAGTGGTCTGTAAAAACTTTAAACGTGTTTTCTAATAAGTAATGGTGAAACTTCTGCAAGGTGTAAACCATAGAAAGACTTTTACACTATATTGTTGTGTAATTATTTTTAGAATAAGACAACTTGCGACTAGTAAAGTATATTAGGTGTTCAATATTTCCTTTCCCGGACTGCATGTGAACGACATAGAGCACAATAGATGAGGCATCGAAGTGAATGCGAAATAAATTGGACCAATAGGGAAATACAAGGATTGGTGCAATGACCAGTTTCTCTTTCAAAGTGTCCAATGTTTTTTAACAGTCTGGTGTCCAAATATACTTTGTGTCTTTGCATAATAATTTATCTATTGGGGCTGCAATTTGAGCATAGTTTTGGATGAATCATCGATAGTATGATGTGTGACCCAACGTTGCGCACAGTTCACGAATAGAGGTGGGGGCGACCATTTCCAGTATGGCTGCAATTTTAGCTGGATCAACTAGCAACCCTCCTGTTGGGTTCCTTTTGTCACAAGAGGGGTTGTTGGTTGATCCAAAACAAAATGAAAAACAATGATAATATCACATACATAAATTTGATAACGAAGTTCACACAATTTTAGACATGTCTGTAGGTATGCTTCCAACAGAGACCTC
Organism: Picea mariana; assembly: GCA_032191745.1. Classification (NCBI taxonomy): domain Eukaryota; kingdom Viridiplantae; phylum Streptophyta; class Pinopsida; order Pinales; family Pinaceae; genus Picea; species Picea mariana. The sequence continues at coordinate 25,489 of JASDQU010099974.1, read as the reverse complement.
TTTATTAATGCTCAAATGATTGTGTTTTACAATGACCTTTTTCGGCATTTCTTAAACCCACAAAAAATGTCCACCATTGGATTCCTTGCGAAAAAGCGTGAAAAATGAGTATAAATTTCATGCAATTCCGTCAAGGGACCTCTCGACATGCTTTACGATGCAACCTCAAACCCCTATTTCCCTTGGCACAAACTTTGAAACCATACTCGACATATTAACGAGTGTGTCCTTCTTCTTCGGTTGTGCACCCATTTAATAGGACGTGGGCCCTAACCTCCCTCCCGAATTCCATGGCACGACATTAAATACAAAGTTGTTGGTTTTTTCTAACAAACCACAAGGTATGGTGTAATGGTTAAAACGTTGGGTTATGGGGGAAATTTCACGGGTTCAAACCCGTGGACCTTCCGCTAGGAATTTTTTTTGTCATATATATATATATATATATATATATATATATATATTGGTTGGAAACCACTCGAACATTGGGTTATCCATTGGTATATAGTTCAAACCTCTTGTGAATATAGCACGAACATTTGGTGGTCACATTGCATCACATGTAACCATGGAATATGGGTCGACGACTAGGCCCTCGTCCCTATTTTTGTCCAACTATAAAATACTTCAACTTTAAATAAAAGTAAGACCATATACTTGTTAAGTCTTATGTGTGCGACGCAATGGTAAGGGAAGATGGGAAAGGTTATGGGAGGTCACGGGTTCGACCCCCATTGACTTCCATACTTTTGATAAAAATTATCCATAATTGGCCAATGTGAGACTGCCATGTGGCAACCTCTCATTGGCTTATCTCTACCACATGTCATCACACGATTGGTCAGCGTCTATGGCCATGTCACCGTATGACATGCCTTACCACATGCCCAGTCATGCCATGTAGCACCTTGGGGTGTGGCCACGTCATCATCGTATGGTTGTATGGTCGTGCCACTTGTCACCCTTACAATGGTGACATGTGACACTTTTGACCCCTTTAACTTTGACCTTTTATCTAATGACTTAAACTTTGACCGACCATATATTTTGCATATGAACGTTTTTTGAGGTGATGTTTATGTTGTTGGAAAGCTATTGGAGATCTATACGCATTGATTGCATTTTCGAGAGCATTTGGAACAATTGAATTTTGAGCATTGTGGAACCCTTATGGACCTCTATGGACATTTTGGATTCTCCTCGACCTTTGTGATCATTCCCGGACCCTCCTATATCATTGGGGATGCTATACCACATGAAAAATAGATGACGTTACACAATCTTTAAATCCAAGCCACGATAAGAGAGCAGGGAAAAATCACAGATGGGGGTGGTCAAGAATGGAGCATGGAGAATGGCTCCTACGAAAGCGTCGAGGGGTGGGGGGGATTGATATATATAGTCAAGATGGTGGGAAATATGACAAAGGAGAGAAAAAAATATTTGATAGAGGGGATGTCTTGGAGATCAAGATGAAAGTGGCAACGAACTGTGACTCCAAGGACTATCGATGTGCCATATTTTTCGTACCGGTAATGCTTGTTGGAGAATGTGGTTGTAAAACTGACTCTACACTCATGCTATGTGTGCACCTCCTAAATGGAATTACTTTCCCTTTCGATGTGTTGAAGCGCCAAGAAACTCCTCCAACACCTGTGTGATTTTTTAGTGAAGACCATAACCTTGTATTATTGGCAAAGATATAGTTGGATTTGGAATTCTAAACAATCTTCCCTCCTTTTCTCTTTATCGAGGACACCTGCGTGACTGATAGGAATGCTTATGCTCTAAAAATGTAAATTATGATGAATATGATATATGTGATGTGTTGTACAACCTATTCTAATCCTACTTTATTAATATGTAAAATTGAAATAGAGCTAACTAATGGTTGACCCCTAAGGGCCATAGTACACCTTCAACCTACTACCATTAATGAGACCCTTGAGTGGTTTTCCTTGTAAGGATGTGAGCTTGCCAACATATGTTTCAATGATTTAGACTAGATGAAAAGGATCCAACCGCCCCATGCGTAGTTTACCAGGATGTTGCAAATATTTACTATCACATAATAAAACTAAAGATCCTGGCTCGAGGATTTTCTAGCGGATATTATGATCATGCCATGCCTTATGTATTTCCTTTCTAACCACTTGGATGAAGCTTTCCATTATTCGGTCCTCCTCTATTTCCATAATTTCATCTAACTTATGTCAGAGGGACTGATAGTCTGTCATCTAGGTTGTAAGGGAAACCTGGAGGCTATGAACAACAAATTCTTGCGGCATGATCACTTCCTTGCCATAGACCAATCTGAATGGCATGCACTTGGTCATCCTTTTGCATGCGGTTTGATAAGCCCATGTTATTTTCTGGATATGATGATCCCATTCATCACAATGCACATTACAAACTTTGCTTAAAGCATGTTCTAAAATTTTAATAAAAGATTCAATTGTACCATTAACTTTAGGATGATAGGGAGTGCTTTTTTGGTGATTGATCATCAAATCCTGAGTGAGTTACAAAATGGTCTCATTTAGAAAATTCAACCCCTGATTGACCAGAAGTACCCTTGGACATCCAAATATGGTGATGATATTCTAAAAAATGAAGCATGCCATAGTCTCTGTTGTATAATATTTGACTAGCGTGGCTTCGAGCCATCTTGTTAGATATATATGTTGCAGTAATAATGTTTCGTGCCCTTGTACGATGCATCGGTGGGCTGATTGGACCCACAAAGTCGATTTCCCACTTGTTGAATGGATCCAGTGTTGTTACTAGAAATAATGGGAGCTCCTCCCTTCGATAAGGATTTCCAATACGTTGACAGACATTGCAATGCTTGCAATAGTTCTCAGAATCGCAAAAGAGTGAGGGCCACCAAAGTCTTATGTGACAAACGTTATACGCTATGGCCTTAGCCGCATTGTGGACTCCAACAATACCTTCATCTGGTTCATATAATATGGGATCCCATTCATGTTATGAAGAACATCAACGTAGGATATCGTCTGTGCCAAAATTATACAATTGGCCGACAATCAATTGATAATCAACATTGTGGGTCACCAATTGACGATGCTACACCAGAGTATAGTCAACATGAGCCTACATTGGGAAGCTTGTCATATAGGGTTTTAGGAGATTCCCCATATTAATGTGCGATAAATGATCTAGTTCAACATTATGTTTCCCTGGCTTGACCACGACTTCAAAGTTAAATTCTTATAAGAGGAGAAACCACCGACAAATTCTGCCACCTAATAATAGCTTGTTGACCAAATACTTGAGCGCGAAGTGTTCTGTAAAAAAATTAAATGATTTTCCTAGTAAACAATGGTGAAAATTATGCAACTTGGTGTAAACCGTAGAAAGACCCTTGCGCTCTATTGTTGTGTAATTATTTTCAGCGTCACACAACTTGCGGTTGGTAAAGTATATTGGTTGTTCAATATTTACTTTTCTCGGCTGCGTGAGAACGACGTTGAGCGCAATAGACGAGGCATCAATGTGAACATGAAATAACTTGGAACAATAGGGAAATACAAGGATTGGTGTAGTGACCAGTTTCTCTTTCAAAGTGTCTAATTCTTTCTAACATTCTTGTGTCCAAATACACTTTGTATCTTTGCGCAATAATTTGTCTATCGGGGCATCAATTTGAGCATAGTTCTAGATGAACCATCAGTAGTATCATGTGTGATGAAATGTGGTTTGCAGTTCATGAACTGAGGTGGGGGTGACCATTTCTAGTATGGCTGCAAGTTTAGTAGGATCAACCCAAAACCCCCCTTTTGGGTTCCTTTTACTCAAGCGGTGGTGTGTTGGGTAAGAGCTCGATTGTCGTGCGCTGCGTTGCGATTTCACACTCAATACAAAGTATGGATTTGATGTCATGGACTAAATGGAAGGGTGTGAAACCTATGGTTGTTTACATAGCTATCTAATATGCCCATAAACTTGGGAAAAATATATGATGCCAATTGGTCTTGTGTTTGTCAACTGTGCGTTAAAAGCATAGTTATGAGAACCTTGTTGACGACCTCGACTTTCACAATGGATTGTGGGTAATAAGGTTAGG
>JASDQU010099973.1:737069-752834 GCA_032191745.1 Picea mariana | reverse complement strand
GTATTTTTAGAGATATGGATTTTTCATTTCACCGAATCATAATCTCACCTAAAAATATTATGTAGTGATTTTTTTATAAAATTAAATAAAATTAGATAAAAACAATGAAAATGAAAACAAATTATATCCAATGAAAGTAGATTCAATTTTAAAAATGTTGGTATCAATTTTGAAATTAAATTCTTAGTATTTGTAGGAGTCTTCTACCTCTAAAGATCAAGTAAGATGGAGAGAATTTGTAGTTTCCTGCAAACAGTCCCATTTTAAGGTTTTTGGTCGAAACCTAGTTTTTAACGGAATCCGTTAAAAATAAATGTTTCGGCCGAAATATGCTTACCACAGGAAAAAAATTCATTCGAAAAACATTGCACATGAATTTTGAGGGCACCGTCAGGGCGCTGTTCAATTTGACATGCAAATTTTTGGTTGAAAATTTTTTTAGCAACATTTTTTCGGCGAAAAAATTGCCGCTAGGAATTTTTGAGATCCGATTGTCACGAAAGTGTTACCCACCTTCATGATTTTACCCTTATAAAAGTGAGTCATGAGAAAATATATTAAGTTGTCAAAGTTTAGTCTTGCCTAGTTTGAAATCTTTGTAACATGAAGTCATAATATACATAAGCTCTTGGTCATTAGTAAAATGATAATGTAAGGGGTATGGTATTAATTTGTAAATTTGTAAGGAGAGTGTCAAAGTTAAAGTTGAAGTTATTTTTTAATGTATTGGGTCAAAAGTCAAGAGTTAAGTTTGAGAGTTTGAATTAGATTCAAGGTAAGAGCTTAGAGTCAAGAAGAAGTCATTCATGTGTAATTGGTAATCTTTCATGAAGAAAGGTACATGATTGGTTGTACCCGACACCTTTATCATTGTTTTATTTTAGGTGCATGATCAGTTGTACCCAAAACCTTGTGTTTATTGTGCTCACTCTTTGGAAAGCGAACATGAATCATTACAGAAACTAAGCATGAATCATTAAGGAAAGTGAGTGTGAATCATTAAATTTTTTGAAAATGGGGAAAGTAGGAAAAAGACTTCAAACAACTAATCAAGAAATTGAACTACTACAACAAGACCTTGATGATGCTTTGCAACAAATATACATGTTACAAAAACAATATCATTCCATAATTAGCAAAGTTGGAGAATTCATAACACGAGAGAATGAAATTTATCATGAATTTGTTAGTTCTTCTACACAACACATCAACACATTAGAAGAAAAGTTGTCATCACTAGAAAAATTTGTGGATGATATTTTTAAAATTGAATATCAAAAGGATAAATTGATAGAATCATTGCAGCAAGAATTATTGGCAATTTAGGAAAATGTCTTGTTAGCTCTCTAAAGTGAAGTAAAACAATTAAAACAAGAAAAATTAAAGTGTGATGCAATCTGTGATACAAGTGACTTGATTGATAGTTCTTGTGATTTGGTTAATGATAATAGTGTTGATGTACATATGTCTCTCTCTTGTTCTGAAAATGAAATTGATGATGCTCCAAATGATGATCCAAATGATATTTCTAAATATGAATCTCTTAGTGAGTATGATGACCTAGGTTGCTTTGAAAAGTACACAAAAGGTATTGGTTCAAAACATTTGAATAAAATGGGTTTTGAAGACAAAGGTTTAGGAAAGAATGGTCAACTTATTTAGAAGCCCATACAAGTATGTGTAAGATCAAGAAATGAAGGCCTTGGATATTAAGGTCAAACAAACAATGAAACTATCCAATTTGTGAAAGTGGAAGCATTGACAACAAGTGAATCATCTACAATTAGCAACATAAACAATGAACCAAGAGTATAATCCACAACAACAAACCAAGTATAGAAACAAGAACAAGAATGTTGCAATCATTGTGGAAGAACATGGAATACAAAGAAAAATGTTGGAACATACATCCCTGCAGTATCTGTGGTCTCAAAAATCATGATCATCACAAGTGTTGGAATCGAGAAATATCAAAGCCTCACATACATATCCAAAGTGGTTGGACAAATGTCCCTAGATGGTAGAATGTTGTGTTTATGTTGAAAGGATTTTACAGGGTTTAGTGTTCAAATGTACAACAAAATATCGCATATAAAGTTCACGAGATAATTGGTAGTCCAAAGGTTAGCTGTCATTAAATTTAGTTAAACATGTTTAAGAAATAGTTTTCAGTTTATTAAGTCATTTGTTTGAGTAAAGTAGTTTTGTACAGGTTCGTGGTAAACCAAAAACGAATTTGTAATGACAGGTGCATGTTTGTGGTCAGTCGAAACCACCTAATGTAATGAATGGTTCATGATAATATGAAACTAGTTTGAGTTTGTAATGGTTAAGGGAGAGCCAAGGAAAACCGTAAGTATGATGTAATGGTTGAAGGGTAACCCATAGAACATCCATGGAAAGATCAAGGGTAAGCTAAATAAATCCTTGATATGAAGATGATGCAGTTCAGATGATTGACCCAGATACAACTTAGGAAGAAAACAATGGCTAAAGAAACAGATGCAGATGAAGATGGAAAAACATGATGTAGATGCAGAAGACTAAAATATGAAGACAACTCAAGACATCTAGATTGAAATATAAGTATTCATTAAGGGGGAGTATGAAGGAATAATTCATACTTATGATATGAAGAAATTGTTATTCATGAAAGTAGAGTTATTATAGAAGTTTATTTATGATCAAAGATGATGATAATGAGTGAAGTTAGGGATGGACATCACATAGAGATTTATGGAGATATTCATGGAGATATTGTGGATATTTTTATGCTATTTTGGACATCTTGTTATGATCACCTCAATGCTATATTATGAGACCTCATGTGTGTATTTAAGTAAGAGTGATGTATTATTATTTGTACATTAACACAATGTAGATTTGATGCATATTTTTCTTATTATGTGAGATTTATGTGTGTAAATTACAATTTCATGTTTCTCATAATATCAACACCTTCTCCATCATCAAAGGTTGAAAAAAAGTGTCTTAGGATCTTATTGAATCTTCAAGAGATCAAGAACCTTGAACAAGTACTTGAAACAACAAACATGAACTTTTTCATGGATATTTAGCCTTTGAATGGGATACATGCACCATGAGTAGTTTTTTTGCACTCAAAATGTGTGTTGAGGCATAGACATGGCCGGGGGGAAGTAGTAACATTAAATCATCATGGAGCCTTATTGAGCTAAAGAACTATTAACAACACCTAGAAATAATGACACAAGATCTCTCTAAGGATTCTTTCACATTGGAGTTGAATTTGGGTACCACTATGAGGTCTTGGGATACATGGATGAGTCTTGCACCCATGAACATAGTCAGGGGAGGGAAATAAGGGCCTCTGCCCTAAAAGTTTCTTCTTAGGCTCAAGCACCATAAACAAGTTCTCGAACCACCATATATCTTTGGTTGTTATCAATTTCCTCCAAGGGTGTTGTAGGTGCCATGATTAAGTTAGTTGTGCACCAAGAATGGGTATAGAGGTTTAACCATAGTCACAAGACAAAAACAATGACCTTGTGCTCTAAATGATGCTTCACAGTCTTAATATCCATAAAAACACTTAAAATCTCAAAACATTGCACCTCTTTTTCATCTTTTGATTATTATTAGTTTACTAGAGGACATTATAGTGTTTTTAATAACACTTATGGGTCTTTGCATCTTGAAAATGGTCAAGGAAGTATAAGAAAGGCCTTGGGAATTTAGCAAAGCTTCTCAGATTTAGGCATGGTGTTGATGCATTGAAACACCAAATGAGAATTTTCTATGGGATATTTGTCCTCTAAGTGGGATATGGCTCCCATTAATTAGTTTTAGGAATTAGTGATGGATCTAGGGGCCTAGAACATGGTCAAAAAGAAAAAAAAATGCCTTACATAGGAAAATGAAACTTCTAGGTCTCAAGCACTATGAAAAAGGTCTCCAGCCATGAAACATGCCCTTGTTATGGGGTCTTTGACCCCCAAGTGGTATTCCAGGAAGCATTAGGTGGTTTTTCACAAAGATGATGGGCCTACTGACCTTGAATGTGCCAAGGAGAGGAAAATAGGTCCTAATGCTAAATATTTTCTTATGAAACATAGGTCCTAATGCTAAAGGAGAGGAAAGTTTTTAAAAGTTATGTAATATAAACACATGTGCATTATTAATATATGCATGTTATTATGCCTCTTTTCCTCTACATGTTGGATGGGCTGTCTGCATTATTTTTATCTTCAGTTTGACATATTTAGTGGTTTGGGATGCATAAACAAAAACACATCCATTTTTACAATTACTTATTGTATGTGTGCATGATGTTTAATTGTAGAAGCTTAGACTTCAATATGGGATCCACATAAACCTGGATATGATATGACAACTACCAATTAAATGTAATACTTTTTATCCTCATTATTAATATATATTAAGCCTACAAATTAGATCTAGTGGAATGTCCATATTGATCTATCCCCTATCCATCATTGATCTCTGTCAGATTAGTGAGAGATATTACTTATCCGTAGGTGATATTATGTAATAAAAATTATGTTAAGACCCTAAAACATGGTATTAATACTAGACCTCATAATTTCAAGGATTTTTTATTAGATTTATTAATTTAAAAAATATACAAAATTAGCATTAAAAAATATGAAAAAATAATGGTGCACAAGAACTGACTATTAATTACAACTTTACAAATACATTTTTAAAAAATTCATCATTTAGATACTAAACCGATGTCCTAATGTGAACATATGCATTATATTTTAGAGGAAAATTAACATATCAATGTTAGTAGAGCATGAATTTTCTGAGTTATACCAATTTTTTATAAATAAAAGTCATATGTTTTGGAAGTTAATTCGATTTTCTAAGTTTAATATTTTTCCACCATATTTTAATAAGTTGTGCATGTACCTCTAATAATTCTTCCAAGATAACAAATTGTTGTTTTTCTATATTTCCGTTGAAACTAACGTGTCATGAGAGGGAATCATTAGCTTGCACTAGCCCACTAATTTTTCTTCCACATGTACACAATTATATTATATATTCCCTCATGTTCTCAAATAAGGTTGTACCTTCCCATCTTGGGTTTGTTGATAGAAACTATAATTCATTTTCTCCTCTACTTGATTACATTGATGAATGTTATAAGTGCAATAAATATGGGCACATAACATGTGAATGTAGAAGCATCATAATGAAGTCTCCTAAACAAATCAGGGAAGAATATGCTCTTACCAAGCATAGATAAGAATACACAAAGGTGTGGAAAATGAAGCAAGAAGAACTGAAGAAGGAAGAACGTGGAATTGCAATGTATGCTCAAGACAAATAAGCCAATGGTACATTGATAGTGGATGTTCAAAATACATGACAGGGGATCAGAACAAATTTCTCATCCTAAAGGAAGAAAAAAGAGGCAATGCTACCTTTGGGGATAATGCTTCTACAAGGATAGTTCGAAAAGGTACCATTAGTCTTGATAATGGAAAGACTAAAATAAAAAATGTCTTGTATGTTGAAGGGTTAAAACACAATCTTCTGAGTGTCAGTCAAATGTGTGATCAAGGTTACAACCTCACATTTCATTCTAAAGGACGTGAGATAAGAAAAGCAGGTTCATGAAGATTAGTGGAAAAGGAAAATATAAACCCAAGCAATGTATACATTCTCAATGAAGTCAAAGGAGAAAAATGATGTATGGTACAAGTAGACGAAAGATTATTATGACATATAAGGATGGGTAACATAAACTTTGACAATCTAGTAAAACTCATGAAGGAACAAGCATTAAGAGGAGGAGTGAGGGATGACATCATAAGAGATGCATTAAATGAATAATTTTTTTTTAAGAATATCAGACATATTCATTTGCAAGTACAAGAGACACTGAAAAAGTCATAAGAAAAGTACAACACTAGACATGACCAACACAAAACATAGAGAACATTTAGAGTGAGAGACATAGTATGTTTACAACTGAATAAGGAAATACTATAGGGTCCTATTAATAAGATCAAGGATTTGTAGTATGGTCCTTTTGAGGTATTCGAAAATGTGGGGGATAACACCTACATACTCATTCTACCCCCATACATGTGCATTTTCTCCATAGTTGTTATAAACCTAAATTGCACCATACATGCATACCTAACATCATGCCATATTACTTGCTATTTTTTCCAAGCCATCACTGGGCAACTCTTCTTAAAAGAACTATTTTTGAATATGTACATGCCCTGCACCACTATTTCCTGTGTACACATGCTTGTTGCACCACTACAACTTGCATACGTATGCTAGTTGCACCATTACAACCCGTGTGTACCCACAAAATTTTCAAAAAATAAAAAGTTGCAAGGAATTCATTGAGATTATAGGCTATTGGCTAGTTTCCCAATTGTTCCACCGCCTATAGCCCATCACCCAACCGAATAACCATCCTTTTGTCATATAAAAGGAGTTGTTGGGGTCGCATTCAAAAGAAAAGCATAAGAACAGTGAAACTCTACCCATATCACTTTCCCCCCTTGCCCCAAGAATTTGCAGCTACATTGTGAGTTTTGAGACAAAAATCCCTATTCTTGCCTTTTTCCTCATTCATAAGCCTATGCCATTTCCCTAGAGAGAATTGCGAGAGGAAAAAGATATGTGGAAGTAGACGGATCTTGGTGAAGAGGACCCTGAACCAATTTCGAGGAGAAGTCACTGATCTCATTGTAAGTGACTTTGTGAGATTAATAAAAAGAAGTACTTTTTCTATCCCCCCATATGATGTGTTCAATCTTTATGTTTGATTCATGTTTTATTATGACATCTAACCCACTAATTCATATATAATATGCATGTTTGTAGTTCTTTGTTTGTATGTTTGTGAATGCAGGTCGGGCTTGGGAGGAGACTTGCAGTCGAGGAACAACCAAACACAAAAGGATTAACACCAGACACAGAGTTTAAGGTAGAGTTACCGGATCCTTTTATCTTTGTGTTTTATGGATGAATGTGGGGTATAGTCGGGGTAGTTGTTAAAAAGTAGGAGACTTTAGATGGTTAGCTCTGCCTACATGTTGAGCCCTAGTGTAGTCCATAGGGGGGTTTTCCCACTATAGAAGAATTGGCGACCATACTGGGGAAGCCTCTAGGGTTTTTAGGGGATAGTTTTTTGGTGTTTTAATTGTCTTTATTACCTTTTTTGAGTTTTCTGTAAGTTTCTAAGTCTTTAAGGGATTCTGGTCTGCCATACTAGTACTCCCTGCCTTGTCAGCCTTGACTATTAGTTTTCTTTTTTTGAGAAGTTATAGAGGTGTACGCGGCCTGTGTTAATCCCTAAATAGTGGATCATTACCCCTTAATTGGGGCATATTACATTAGTAATGTTATTTTATTTATGTCGGCTTTAGTCCATTAGTTGTAATTATACCTCCTAGTCTCCTATATATACCAAGGAGACATTTTCATTTGGAATCATATTGTATTGGAACATTTATGTGGGAATAAGGAGGTTTCCCCCTCGAAGAGGCTTATTATTTGAATTTATCTCTGTTCAAGGCTTTGAGTACTTATTCTCAGGTTTTTCTATGCTATATTGATATTTGGTTCTTAACATATGGTATCAGAGGTCAACGTCTTGTGGTTTCGCTGCTACATCTGAGACACCTTAGAATTTTCTCTATAACTATTTTTATACAATTATTCAGTAGGAATGACTTGGAGGATATTTAGTATATGGATCAAGGTACGTTGGGTTAAAATTTCATCTCCTAAGGCCTTATACTTTCGGAGATAAAACCTTTCTAAGATAGGGTTCTGGAATCATCCTAAATTGAGTCATTGCATAATTTTCACTATAAACGTTTTTCTATAATGTTTCAAAACCTAAAATCCGGAGTCTATTCACATAAATTAGTAAGGTATATATGGTAACAATTTCATCTTCTGGGTCATATTACATTTGTAGATACACACTGTGGTAGATAGGGTATCTGACTAGTCCTATTGACTAGTCTCAAGCATGTGTTCCGGGTAAAACAATCATAATGTATTTCTAGAGTATCCAAATTGAGTGAGACTAGTTGCATTGGATAGTGGACAACCCATAGTATTTTTGGTATGAGTTTCAGAATTTTATATCAATTATTTTGTGCAGGGAATGCTATACAAATGAGATCTCCTGGAAAGGAAAACAATCAGCAAGTTGCAGGGAAGTTACCATGAATTCCACTTGGCACATCCAATTTTAATCAGACCCATGGCATTGCAGAGAAGAAATATTAGAGACCTACCAAAAAAAAAATTTCATACTCAGAAGGGTCGAAATTTTGGATATACAATAAAAGGAAGATTGTCTAGAAGAACCACCTCAAAATCAAGGTTTAAAGTGATACTTGGCCAACATGCCCCCAAAAAAGGGAACTTCTACACCAAATATGTTGAAAAGTCAACAAGAAACATGTGTCTAATTTACTTTTCCCTTAATTAAATTAGACAATAAATATTAATCTATTACCTCATTCATAACTGAGTGATTTGGAATTGTAACAGAATTACAAGTGTAGTTAAGTGAGTTAAGCTTAGTTGTATTAGTGCGAGTTTAGTGAATTAATTATTCATTAATTCACAATCAGTTAACTTGCATGCAACTGAAGACTTGCCACGGTTAACTACATGCATGTCAGTCCAATGGACACCAGTTGAGATAACAGGTGAAAGGGACAGTTGGCTATTAGTTGTGATTTGTTCACACATGTAGTGGATATGCTTATGAGCATGTGCAAACGAGGCAATTCGTGAGAATTGAGATCATTGTGAGAATTCAGATTGCAGAGATTGTGCAGAGGAGGTAGGTTGTCTGGACATGGAAATTGGCACATGTATTTGCTAATTTGTGTATGACAGTGTGAGATGATTGTATTGTATTGAGAGCTCTTGGATTAGAGTTTTGTATGAGATTGTTTCATGATTCATGATATACATAATATATGATAGTGGGGTTTTTAGCTTTACGCTTTCCCAGTAAAACTTTTGTGTTGTGTGTTATTGATATTTCACTTTGTGCATTGTGGTTGTGATCGTGGTTTAATTGCTTCCGCAATAATAATAGTAGAAGCGATTCTGTATTTAACAAGTGGTAGAAATTGTTAGATCATGAGAATCACAGGAATACATTAAGTTGTATCAAAATTTCTACAAAATAAGCCTCCAGACAATCCTACTTTGACTCTTGATGAAGGTGAAGAAATGCGTAGGGACATAAATGATTTACAAAAGAAGACAATAACAAAAGATGAACTACAAGAGATGGAAGCTAAGTTGGAGGAAAAGATGGATGGTTTAAAAGGGGAGATCACAGAAGGATTGATAAATTTCCTAATAGAGAGGACACCTGAAAGTGAAAATGTATCCCATGAAATTCATTATGAGGACACAAGGAAGGTGAATCAATAATGCAGAAACTCCAACTTTGGGTTGAAGACCAACCACTTTCCTAAGATCGATATGAGGAAGTTTGATGGCAAGGACCCTATCACAAGGATACTTCAGATGGAGCAATTCTTTGATCTACATAATGTGCCACATACACAAAAGGTATGAATTGCTTCTTTATATTTAGAACCCAATTAATTTGTATGGTATCGATGGATTTGTTCTCGTAAATCACTTGTCACTTGGACAATTTTCACGGAAGAAATGATAGCACACTATGAGGATACAAGGAGAAATACCTTCTTTAGCCAATTGATAAATCTCAAGCAAAAGGGTTCAGTTATAGAGCACATTGAGAACTTCCAAATATTGAATATAAAGGTAACAAATATTCCAGATGAGCACTTGATTGGTGTATTCATAGGAACTTTAAAGGATAACATTCAACATGAGGTTCGCCTTTGGTAACCCAAGTCATTAGATAATGCATTTAGGGTGGAAAGAAATGTTGAAAGTAAAAATATGGCTATGGATACTAGAAGGAGCAATCCTAACAGCTATAGAAAGAATAATGCTCCTTATTCAAAACACCTCAACAATTGGAGGAAAGAAAAGAAAAAAGGTTTATGCTTTAATTGTGACAACAAGTACAACAAGGGACATAAGTGTGGTGAGAAAAAATTATTCTACATAGATTGTGAAGAGGAATAAGAAAAAGAACCATCTCAAGATGAACACATAGAAGCAATTTCGTCTGAAGAGTTGACTCCCATGATATAGTGTAATGCATTGGCTAGAATTATTGACGCAGGCGCACCCGCAGGCACGTCCGCTCACAGGATCTTCTCTTCTCAGCCCGAAGAACTAAATGTTCTTCTATTTCCCTATCGGGAAATCCGCACCCACATAACTCTTGCACGATCCCCTCTCTTTACTTATCGGGGAATTGGATTTTGTGGTATCTCGAGGTCAATGGTCAAACGTTGGTATCTTAGATCTTCGAAACTCGATCGCCAGTCAACGTTGACCCTTCCTTAACCTTGTCGAAACTTTCCTTATCGCGATTTCGCTACTCGCGATATCAAGCAAATGGATTTGTCGAACCCCGAACACCGATGTGCCGATACTCCGATGCACACATGAGTTGACTATTCAACGGTCCCATCCTCTCATCGGGATTTCAGAATTCGCGGGATCGTGAATCCTGATGTCAATGTTTTGGGACTTTACTTTCTCCAAACTCCGATACGATGTGCCACCTATCCTCCACTCACCGACTTAGCTTTGGCCCACACTATTTACGTAGCCGTCGGGATATCGCATATCGCAATATCGCGATTCCCGTTACCAAATCTTTGACTCTTCTCTCATGAAATATTGATAGGTGATTTCGCGAATAATCCAACGGTCTTGGTTGGCTTGGATCAATGACTCTATCTGTCCTGAGCTTAAACCTTCGGGAATACGCTGCTGTATCTCCCTTGCACTTTTGTGAGATCTGACGACCCACGAGATGTCGCGAATTCCCCTTGGAGAATTTCGACCGTCCGTTCTTTCTTATGCAATCCACGAAATGACTAAGTGTTCCTCTCCACGGAACTCGTCCACCTGCACGCAATCTTACGATGCCTGCTTAAATATTCAAGGCACAACCTTTCTGCATTGTCCTTCAACAAACTCAAAGGCCTATCCTTCCTGAGCTTTGCTATGACTCTGAGCCTTAGAAAAGACTCCTTGCACGCACTCCTTGTGGCAACCCTTCCACATGTCTAAGTGTTGAAGTCCCTCGACTCTGCGCACACCTACGACAATAGTCCTTCAATTCTTCTCTTAGGTTCACAACCCTGAGCTTTTCTTGTCCTGTGCACTCCTTTCACGGCTCTTGTGCCTATCTGCACCTTCTGTATGAACGAGAACAAAAGCTATCTCTATCTGAACCCTTCATCAATGCACTCCTTGCGGACACTTCGACTACACTCCTTGCAGGAATCTCTGGCTCAGATAGAGAAACAATTGAAACTCATTCCTCCTTCCTCTCAGATTTCAAACTAAACATGAAATCATATACACAACATATAAAAACAAATGTATAACTGGAAGCAAACATGCATGAGCATAACATCAATACACAAAGAACAACACAAACCATGAATTTGAATCAAAGCTTTCTATTAATTAAAATATCTATACATGGATGTTCTTACATAGCTCTCTGCATGCTCTTGCTCTTCATGGATAATGTTACAATGCACAATGAGGGTGTCTATATCTCGTTTCCCTCTTGTGCTCTACAAACAGTCTAATCTAGAATTAAATTCTATCTACTTTACATTACCTACTAAGGATGAGAGATTAAAGGCTCAAGGTCCGATTATAATATACAAGTGCACCTCATCTTAATGGGTCATTTAAGATTGCGCAACAATTCCAAGGTGTTTTCAAAAATTTGTGCTGGCACTCGTCCNAGATACTCAAAATATTGCTTTCACCTGGTCCTCTTGCCCACTCTCTTGTCCAGTATGCACTCCATCTGCGGCTTTTCTGCAACTGGAATCTGTTTCATCCACTGGATCACTGGTTATTTAGTTCCAGTCTCTTCTTCCCCAGCTCTATATGGGTACAAATCCGAGATATTGAATATCGGAGATATTCCGATCCCATCGGGTAACTCAATATCATAAGAATTTGTCCCAAATTTCCTCAAGACCTTGCATGGTTCGATTTTCTTCATCTTCAATTTATTGTATGTTCCCCTCGGGAACCTTTCCTTTATCAAATGTGCCAGAGCCAGATCACTAACCTCAAACTGAAGTTGTCTTCTATGCTGATCTTCCCTGCGCTTGTATTCCTGGCTTGATTTTTGCAATCGCTGCTTCACCTGGCTATGAAGTTCTTTCATCGCCTCTACGAATTCTTCTGCACTAGCACTCCTAGTAGCAGTCTGTTGTGAATCCCTCAGTTCAAAAATTCCTCTCGGCTGCATCCCATAGACAACCTGAAATGGACTTTGTCCGATACTCCTGTTCATTGAGTCGTTATACGCAAACTCTGCCTGTGGCAATATATTGTCCCAACTGTTGTGGTGCTCTATCACCAAGCTTCTCAGTAAATATCCCAGAATTCTATTTACCACTTCTGTCTATCCATCCATCTGCGGATGATATGATGAACTAAAAAACAAGTTAGTTCCCATCTTCTTCCACAAGGTCCTCCAAAAATGCCCTATGAATTTCGTGTCTCTGTCCAAAACTATACTCCTCGGAAACCCATGAATTCGAATGACCTCTTTGAAAAACAGGTTACCAATGTGAGTTGCATCACTGGTCTTCTGGCATGGAATGAAGTGTGCCATCTTGGAAAATCTATCCACTACCACAAAGATTGAATCAACACCTCTTTGTGTCCTTGGCAACCCCAATACAAAATCCATGTTAATTGCATCCCACGGTCTCTCTGGTATGGGTAATGGTTGATAAAAACCTGCATTCTTCTTCCTTCCCTTCGAATACTGGCAAATTCTACACCTGTCTACAAATCTCTTAACCTCTGATCGCATCCCTGGCCAAAAGTATGATTCGCTCAACTTTGTGAATGTTTTTTCATGACCGAAGTGTCCGACCAATCCTCCACTGTGTTTCTCCTTTAACAGATTTTCCCTCATGGAGCATTTCGGAATACACAGTTGATTACCTCTGAACAGTAATCCTTCCTAGATCATGTATTCGGCCCAATGGCTTCTATCTCTGAGAACTGGATTATCAGCTACTTCATACGCCTCTCCAGATTCTTGATCATCAGCGTACATGTTCCTGAGATCATCAAAACCCAATGTTTTGACTTCGAACTCTTGCAACAACAAACACTTCCTGCTCAAAGCATCAACAACTTCGTTAGCAGTACCATAAATATGTTTAATCACAAATGTGAAGTTCTGCATATACTCAACCCATTTTACATGTTTCTGATTCAACTTCTCCTGTTGAGTCACAAACTGTAATGCATGGTTATCACTATACAAAACAAATTCCTTCGGAATCAAATAGTGCCTCCACTTATTTAATGCCTATATGATGGCATAAAATTCCTTATCTTATGTGGAATACTTCAATTTTTCCTCATTCAGCTTCTCGCTGAAATATGTAATTGGCCTGTCATCTTGACTCAAGAATGCCCTGATTGCAAACCCACTTGCATCGCATTTCACTTGAAATGTTTTTAGGAAATTCGGCAACACCAAAAAAGGTTGTTCCGTAATCTTCCTCTTCAACAGATTGAAACTTTTCTCGGCCTCTGCTGTCCAGTGAAAAGATTTATGTCTTTTCTTCACTGTATCCATCATTGCTGCACTAATCCCACTGAAATTTCTAATGAATTTTTGATAGAAACTAGCCAACCCATGAAAAATTCTCACCTCAAATATGTTCCTCGGTGATGGCCAATTTTTGATTACCTCCACCTTATCTAGATCCATCCTCAACTCATTTGCTGAAATAACAAACCCCAAGTAGATGAGTTATGTCTTCATGAATGAGGACTTCTTCATGTTTATCAACAACTTCTCTTGCTGTAGCTTCTTCATCACAATAGCCAAATGCTTCAGATGCTCCTCCACTGTCTTACTGAAAACCAATATGTCATCCAAATACACGATGAAAAATTTCCTGATGAACTCCCTCAGGACTTCGTTCATCAACCTCATGAAGGTGCTTGGCACATTTTTTAAGACAAACAACATAACAAGCCATTCATACAACCCCTCGTTTGTCTTGAATGTTGTTTTCCATTCATCACCTTCTCTCATGCGAATCTGATGATAACCGCTTTTCAAATCAATCTTTGAAAAGTACTTTGCTCTGCTCAAGCAATCCATCAGATCATCCATTCTCAGCAATGGAAATCTGTACTTGATGGTTATCTTGTTGATCACCCTTGAATTAGTGCACATCCTCCAGCCTCTGTCTTTCTTCGGACTGAGTACTGTTGGAACAACACATGGACTCAAGCTTTCCCTAACCAAACCTTTGTCCAACAAATCCTAGACTTGTCTTTTAACCTCTTCATTCTCTTGCGGCATCAACCTGTACGCAGCTTTATTTGGAAAACTGGCCCCTGGTATGAGATCAATATGATGGCTCACACTCTTGATCGGTGGCAACGAACAAGGTAGTTCATCCACTATTATGTCAGCAAACTCTTCCAGCAGTTCCTAAACTTCCTCTGGCAAATCGTCCACTCTTGTGCTAGTCAAAACAATCCTCGGCTTCCTGACCACAATGAACTGTGGATCCTCCTTCTTCTTAACCTCAGTAAGGAGTTCCTTCCCACTCATGAGAAGTACTATGTTACTTACTTCCGGCTTCACCTCCTTATCCTTTATCGGAAGCAACATGTGTGTCCTCCCATTCTTCTCCAGAGTGTATGTGTTCATTTGCTCATCATGGATCACATTTCTGTCATATTGCCATGGTTTACCCAGCAATAGATGACAAACATCCATGGGAATAACATCACATAAGATCTTATCATTATATCCTCCTATCTTGAATTCAAACAAGCATTGTTTAGTGACAGTTACCTGGTGTCCTTTCTGTAGCCACAAAACTTTGTATGGGCTTGGATGATCAGTCGTCTCCAGCTCTAGCTTCTCTACCATCTCTTTAGAAATGAGATTATCCATGCTACCACTGTCTACGATAACCTTGCACACCCTGTCCTTGGTCTTGCAAGATGTTTTGAAAAGTCTAGTCCTTTGGACTGAAATTTCCACCTCCTTCTTAGGTGTCAAAAGGAATTTTCGCATCATGAGCGATCTTCCACCTTCAGCGTCTTTTGCCTCAACATCTCGCCTGTGCACGTCGGTGATGTGAGTTTCTCCAATGTCCTTCTTTTTCTCTGGACACTCATAAGACTTGTGCCCATTCTTCCCACATGTGAAGCATGTGATTACTCCGCCTCTGTCTCTTCCTCTACCTCTAGTACGAGGAAAAGTGTTATTGTTAGCATAATCTCCTTTCTTCTCATTATGCTGCCCTCTCTGCTCAACATATGGCCCTCTCTGTGAGGCTCCACCTCTCTCAGTTTTACCCTAAGGTTTCTTCCATTCCTCCCTGGGCTTCTGAAATTTATCTTGGGCAACCGATTTGCCTCTGGGCTAACTTCTGCCTCTGCCCCTCTGACTCTGCTTTCGGCTCAACTTCTCTTTAGCTTTCAGAGCCATTTGATAAGCATCCTCCACAGTCTGGATGGTTACCATGCTCATCTCATCCTGAATGTCGTATCTCAAACCATTCATGTATCTGGCAACCTTCTCATCATCGCTCTCCCGATGACCTGCCCTGC
>JASDQU010099973.1:699511-712394 GCA_032191745.1 Picea mariana | reverse complement strand
AAGAAGAAGAGGTTTTCTCCCTTTATGGGTTTCCTCGTGAAAATCTGTCTCTGTGTATATATTATGTGTGAGTGATGCTCATTATTTATGTTGTCCATATGTTGTATAATATTGATGATCACTTGAAGAAAGATTAAGAATGTTTTAATAGACTTAAAATTGTTTAAGCACAATAACAACTGATTCACCCCCCCTCTCAGTTGTCTTAATAATTTCAACATTTAACTAACTATTGGAAGAGTAAAACATGGTAAGTGTTGGGGAAGTCTACAATGGAGTGAAAATAAGAAAATGGAAATGAAATATGAAATCCGGGAAAAGAATAATGGAGAAATGGAAAAAAGAAGGAAATCTAAATGAATTACGATAATGAACTAGAAAATGGAAATTAATTATGGGAAAATGGAAATAAATTATGGAAATGAATGTAGAAATTGTGAAAATATGGAAAATGGAAATAAGAAAAAAAAGAAATAGGAAAAGTAAAATGCTAAATGCTAAATGGAAATACATTGTATAGATTTTTGAGACTCAAGTAAATGTCCCAAGAGAAAAATATTTAAAATTATGTAATGAAGATGATAAAATTGCAACTTAACATGAACAAAATCTTAAGAAGAAGCAAATGTAGTATAACTTGGAATATCATATTTTGTGACTGAAAATTGTACCATACCTCCAAAACCCTCAATTCCATACAAAACACATATTTTCTATAAATTCTAGTTTCTCAAAATTCAAGCAAGCATCAAAGGATCTCAAAACTCTACTCTTATTTGCTAAATTCCCACAAAATATGTGAACCTTACACCACCACACAACAAGAATTGAAATTAAATTATCCACGAAATGATTTATGTCACATCTATAACCATGGGGTCTTTTGGATTTTTGGTCTCTTCTAAAGAATACAGGGCTTCGAAAATGTCCTCTCAAGTTGGCTAGCGAGCATCAAGTTTTTTTGCAAATAATTTGAGCTCTCTAATATGAGCAATCTGTATATGGACCTTGTTTTTCTTTTGGAATTCTAGTTTTAGAAGAAATGATAATATTCTTTTGAAACATTTCGAGATTTTGATGTCCATAAATAATGAGATCTACTAAAACCTCACTAAAATTTGCTGTGAATAGAGGCTTGTACTGGTCTTCCTGCACAATTTTTATTTGATGGTACCCCAAGAATCCATCTGTGAACGAGTAAGTTTCTTGGCCTCCTACGTTCTCCAGTACCTCATCTGTGAATGGTGTTGGAAATGGGTCATGTAAACATGCATCATTCAACTTCCTAAGATCCACACAAATTATGATTCCTCATGTATTTTTGTCTTGCACTACCCTTGGAATGATCCACTCTGATTCCTCCATGGGTTCAATGATTCTCATGTCCATCATCTTGTCTATTTCAACTTTAGCCTTGTTTTTGTACTTCGGATTTAACCTGTAAGTTCTGTCACACTGTCTTATCACCTGGTTTCAATGGAATCTTCATCTCTCCTAAGTCCCCAACTATCCCCTTCATATTTGAGAATGTAGTTGGGAATAGGTCATGATATTCTCGCATCAAGTCTGCAATCTTCTCTACTATCTCATCACTCCAATATTATCCTATCTGCGCAAACTTTGGGTTCTCTATCATCCCAATGTTTACCTTACACATTTTTATGGGTTGTGTGTATGTGACAGACTCAAGATCTGGCCCTTCTACAAGTCATTCTCCTTTTGTTTCAGGTACTTCTACATTCCTGGGATCTTCTTCATCCTATTCTTCTTTAGCAACACTGTATCATTCCAGTAACTCATGGACACTCATATTAGTTCTGTGTACACTACATAGTGGTACCACCTCCATTGACCCTTCTTCTAAGAAGATCCTAGTTCAAATAACTTGTAGCATTGCATCTATTGATGGGGATTCATGTTCAAATTTAAATGTGATTTTGAGCCTCTGGACCAACTAATCCCATCTTATTGTTTCTTTGTGCATTTCCAATTCCAAATACCATTTCTTCAGAATTGTGTCCAGTGTGTGTATAAATCTGTGTATTCATTCTATCTTCGGTACTGAATTCCATAAGGTCCTGCATTGCTCAACATGACCTGCTGGATCACTCTCTCCTTTATAGTTTTGTGCAATGTTTTCTACCTCAGTACCAAACCTTACTTGCATTAGTTTTCTACACTGTGGCTAGTATTTCATCCCCTCTCTATGTGCATCCCACCATCTAGCTGGAGTCACTTTTAGGACAACATCTAATGCTAACAACCTTTTCTATTTAGGTACCTTCAAATAAAATGCCTTTACAAACAAACTTATATAAGTTAATCCATCATACCTGGGTGGATCACAGAGCTCTATTCCAATCTAGAACAAGGATCGAGTCATGCGTGCATATCGTCTAGTTGAGACTTCATGCATCCTCTACTTCCAATGCTCTATACCTTCCTCTGAGTCTGATGCAGACAAAATGATACTTCTCCAAGTTAGCACACCATTTGTAGTAGGGTTGACATAATCATCCATTCATGCAGTCATATTATATAAATTTTTGATGTAATTTCCTCTTGTTGGCTCTATGTATCTCTTTCCTTCTGATGGATCCAAGGGTGCAATAACTTTCAAATCTCCAACTTAAAATATCATCTCTCTCCTCTTCAATTTAATGATCGTTTGGTTATCAAAATCCCATTCTAGTCCCATCAGTGATGGATATGGTTGATTATCATTCATGATCTCAATAAATTCAAAGTATGCCACACTACGCACCCCATCTGTTCACAAGTATTCCTGTCAATCGAATAATCGATACTATTTTTTGCTGATTCACAAGCCTTAACTGAACAAGAGACCATGCTAGCTTGGGTTTTCCCAACATATCCCAGGTCTGTTTAGGAAATACATTCACATCAAACCCCAAGTCCAAGATAACATTATCCACATCATATTCCCCAATTTTTGCACTGAATCTGAATTCTTCGTTGGTCCTCTTTCTTCGCAATACCTGATTCACCACCCTTTGTGAAATGGGAGTTTCACTTTCTTGTGTACAATGATCAATCATCTAATATCGTGTTTTCAGTGCAATTTCATCTTTTATTATCTTTGTGCAACTTCTCAAGAATTCTCTTAGCTTGCTTACATTCCCATTTGGTTTTTCTGGTACAACATGATCTCTGACATAAGGCATAAATGATGTTGATGATCCCCAATCCTGTCCAAGTATCTCTTTCCTTTCCCTCTGATGTGTCTCCTTTTCTTTCTGAGGATCAAAGGTTGTCATGGGTCCTATTGAATTCCTTACCCATTGCTTAACCTGCTTCCCTCCATTCGTCATATAAGCTCTTGTTCTAGCTCCTCCGCACATAGTAAATGGTATTCTTGGCCCTCCATTGCGTTCTTCGACTAATATTTTCTGTACATTCTGATTTGTATTCTGGTTTTGGTTCCCTCTGGCTTGCCATTTTGAAACTATTTGAAGACAATGTTATGTCGCATGGTCCAGTGCTCTACAATATGTGCATGTTATACATGGATTCGGGAAGTCACAGGATAAGTGCCCCGGTTGATTACATTCATAACATATTATCAGTCCTCTTCCTCCTCTACCAAAATTTCCTATGTTCTCTAGAGTAAAGCCTCTATGATTATTATATTTTTGACCCCCTCCATCTGTCATAACATTCTCCTCTTGAATCATGTACATATCTGAAGTATGGTCCCTCATCAAATCGAATGCGCGACAATCCTTCTCTTCATGTCTGAACGACTTGAAAAAGTTACAAAAAAGTTCCTTGGTGTACTCTGATACTTCTACAGTAATGGACATTTAGTTGGATGATGTCCCCATTTCCTACATATCTCGCAATACCCCCTTTGTGGTAATGGATTCAACGCTACAATTTCCAATTACTACGTGAATGCTGGACATTCATCATTGTGATGGCCTTCAGTCCTACACTTGGTACACCGGCATCTCCCAAGCAATGAACGTGATGAGGATCAACAACCAGCTAAAGTGGAACTCATAGTGTTTATCCTGAGCTTCGCGACAGTCATGTTCTAACTGGTTGATGAGGTAACTCGCCCAATTCATTTGTAATCCTTCCACGCATTTTTATGCGAGGTCAACAAATAACCCCATGACCTATGTGGGTCTGTTCTTCCTTACTAGCTTACCAACAATCAACTGTCAGGCTAGGAAAAATGCGCCATTCTGGATGGCAGCTACCTTGTAGCCTCGCTTCCCCTTCTCAACATCGCCATAGGTGTCTTTAATCTTCTGTGCTAGAGCGAGATTTGCAGCCTTCCCTGGATAAAAGTCTTATGGTTCTGGTCCCTGCATGCTCAATCCGATGATCCTATGGATCAACACCAGATCGACGATGATACGCCCGTCCAACCACAGATAACCACTATGAAATCACGACAACAGGAACTTAACGCACGTGTTAACCTCCTGATGTCTTCCAAAGTGTGGTATCTTCATCACGTTCAAGATAGTGGACCTTGCGATGTCCATAGTCTAAGGCTTGGGGATTATCTTCGATTTCTTCCCCTTGGTATTGGTCAAATATTTGTGAGGTGAGAGCATGCCATAACTCTTGCAGTCTCCTAGGTTATAGTCACTGATATTCAAGGTTGGAATCCTCTCCAACTATGGTCTGACTGCTTGTATTCCCTTCAAGAGATATGCAGTGATGACTGTGTAGTCGAAGTCCCTCGGGACACTATCACAACTTACCACACTGACCAGGGGTGGGATATAGTCAAGCATGATGGACGGGATTAGCTTTGCATTCACCAAGTCATCAAGATGCTTGGTTCTTTTCTTGGTTGCAGCTCGGGATGGTCCAGATCCATGAGCAGTTGACAAGGATGCTTGCACTCCTCTCGCCGATGAGGCTTCGATGCCTGTGGACATCACCTTCTCGACCATGAGGTTTATTAGAATCTCTTCTATGGATTTTTCTGTTGTGCTAATTTCGTCCGACATGCACACTTGAGATCTGATATCTCAGGTCAGTGAACAATACTCAATGTAATAGAATGGATGGCAAGGTCTCAATGATCACTGTGCAAAATCAACTAGTTTTTCGTGGGCTCGGATAATCACAATTGGCAAAAGTGTTCTCGGTGCAATGCTCGACGGGATAAATAGATATTATCGTAACAAACTCTTCCAATGGGAAGGAATGCCTCAATCAATGTAGTTCCATCCATTATGGCGCAGTCCCAACGGTCCAAGGGCGAACGTTCCGACAATAACTATGTTTCTGTCCGTTCTGGAGCGTCATTGTAACGGTCATGATGCCTCCAATGGTCATATTGTTCTGTCATGGCGAAGTGCCAATCTGCGCTGTACTAATATTCCGACGATGTTCGAGTTCTGGAAACCTTCCTTCTGTGATGTCTTCCTTGGAACTTCTTGCAATTTTTCTAACTTTGCTTTCTTCTTACTGAGATTTCTGGCCTTCTTTCCTGTGATCTGAATCTATGGTTTCCTCTTTCAATTATCGTTCTTATCTCCTCTTGGAAAGATAACTTCACACTATGGAGGTTCTTTCATAGGGTTCAAGGGTAATACTTCTTCTCTTTCTGGGGTAGGTGCTCTACTCTCTTGTACAGACAGGTGTCTATAGTCTTCCCGTGTCCTTTCAACTTCGACCTCCATATCTTTGGTCCTTAGTAGCTTCGACTAGTTCTCTTGTTCTTTTAGTAAGTGCACTATTATCCTAGCCATGAAATCTCTCAGTTCTTGCTTTTTCTGTTCTAGATCCTCCTCTTCTTGTCTCCTTCATATCTGATCTTTCTCAATCCAGGTTTTTCCTAAAAAGATAGCAAATGGGGTGCTCTCAAAAAATTTAACGATCTCAAATTCTTCTTCTGTCGAAGTGCCATGAGCACCCATATATGTCTAGGTAAGTCTTCCACATAGGGTTATCAACTTTCCTCTAAATAATCCTATTCCTCCTAATGAAGGAACCATAGTAGGATTTCCTAAAATTTCCCAAGTTCTCAAGAATTCTTTTAGCATGCTTACATTCCCATTTGGTTTTTCTGGTACAACATGATCTCTGACATAAGGTGTAGATGATGTTGATGATCCCTAATCCTGTCCAAGTATCTCTTTCCTTTCCCTCTGATATGTCTCCTTTTCTTTTTGAGGATCAAAGGTTGGCATGGGTCCTACTGAATTCCTTACCCATTGCTTAGCCTGCTTCCCTCCATTCGTCATATAAGCTCTTGTTCTAGCTCCTCCGCATGTAGCAAATGCTATTCTTGGCCCTCCATTGCGTTCTTCGACTAATATTTTTTGTACATTCTGATTTTTATTCTGGTTTTGGTTCCCTCTGGATTGCCATTTGGAAACTATTTGAGGACAGTATTATGTCGCATGGTCCAGTGCTCTACAATATATGCATGTTATACACGGATTCGGGAAGTCGTAGGATAAGTGCCTCGGTTGATTACATTTATAACATATTATCAGCCCTCTTCCTCCTCTACCAAATTTTCCTATGTTCCCTAGAGTAAAGCCTCTATGATTATTATATTGTTGACCCCCTCCATCTGTCATAACATTCTCCTCTTGAATCATGTACATATCTGAAGTACGGTCCCTTATCAAATCGAATGCGCAACAATCCTTTTCTTCATGTCTAAACGACTTGAAAAAGTTACAAAAAAGTTCCTTGGTGTACTCTGATACTTCTGCAGTAATGGAAATTCAGTTGGATGATGTCCCCATTTCCTACATATCTCGCAATACCCCCTTTGTGGTAATGGATTCAACGCTACAATTTCCAATTACTACACGAATGTTGGACATTCGGCATTGTGATGGCCCTCAATCCTACACTTGGTACACCGAACTTGTTCCCATTTCTCTTTTCCTTTTGTAAGTTTTTCCATTTGAATAGTCAAAGCATCCAACTACATCTGAACTTGCACCATCCCTTCACTGTATCCTACAGGGGATGATTCCAATATCATTGAAATTTCTAGAGCCTCGGGCTGTGACACAACCTTTTGTTGAATCAATGGCTTGGAAATGTGTAGTATAAGTCCTGTAATAAACCATTATCGATGTTGTTTATCTGGGATATGGAAATTCATCCTTCCCATCAGGTCCTTGAACCTTTGATCGAAGTCCCATACCGACTTTGTTTGCACATGTTTAATCTCCTTTAGTTTTATAATGTATTGCGATTCCAACTTTGGATTCTTAAACTCTTTTAGCAACACTTGCCTTATATTTTTTAATGTCTTGTCCTGTCCTATAGGCATGGTACTTTGTATCTTCATGTTCCATACTAGTGCATGACCTTTAAATGTTGTTTCCAATTGCACAATATTCACAACCTGATCCTAGATGTTCTTAGTGGCCCAAATTGTCTCACAAACAAACAGATGTTGTTTTGGGTCCTCTAAGCCCACTCCCTGGAACTCAGGTAGCCTGAGGGTGTTGTCAACCCCTACCATGTTTCTTTGTGTAGTCCCTCCTCCTAGTGATGTTGGTTGAATTTGACTCTACACACTACTTCCACTGCTTTTATTGATACTACTCTTTCCTCCCTTGGTAACTACACATGCTTTTGATAAGTCTTCAACTATTATTTTCGATTGTGGTGATGCACATGAGGTCGTGGATTCGACACAAGATACGGTCTGAGTAGGACTTAACGAATATTCTATTATAGGACTAGAATAGAACTCCTCTTCCTCTCCTCTTATGCATTATCTCTCCATGATTTGGATTATTGTGCAAGGTCCTCTCCCCTCTGGCTCACCGTGCGACTCTCGTTTCTCAGCCCAAGTATTTCTCCTCTCGTACTTCCTTCCTCTAGGTAGTTCTCCAAACTCTTCTTCTTCCTCTAGTATAACTTCTTTGACTATCTGCATCCTCAGTCCCTCCCTTCCTTCTTCATCACTTCCTTCTCTCTTGTCCTTAGAATATCCTCTTGTCATCCTGAGGTTCCCCTATGTGCGCGAATCCCCTTAGTAGACAGACTCCATTGCCATCACACACTTTTCACACAACAACATCTTTATCCACATACCCAATGATTTCATAAACCTTCCATGGGGACCCTTGAAGAAGTCCCTTTCTGCAACACTATATGATTGGGTACAATCTACTGCGAACTCTGTAATATATCCTCCTAATATGGTATCCAATCAGAAATCAACTACATGAGAAGTGTTATTACTTACATAATTCAACTGTCTTACCAACTCAGGAGTCCAATTCCTCGACGCTGCATCTCGGTACCTTCCAGTATTCTCCACTAATGTTTCTAACCACTGCATCAGGATAATTGAAAATTTGCCAAAGAAAATTTCATGCAACTTCGTGTATACATACCTCTGCATCCATTGTTCGTTACTCATATGAGGGTTTCTATTCTCTTTTCATTCAAACTCTCGTTCCTTCTTTCTAAAAATTCTTAAATTTCTTTCTTAGTCGAACTCCTAAACATTCTCTTAATCACAGGATCTAGGTCCCAACAACCCAACCATTTGTTGGCGCTACGTGCAGTTGTAAGACCCTAGGTTCAAGTTATTGTTGAACAACAAAACCCTTCAGACACCGACCCTTTTGACATCACCTGCATGTGCAAATGAAGTCTCACATGAGGTATTTATTGGGACTACAGAAACCAGGTTTTTGTAGTGGTGAGGGAATGGGAGGTTATTATTCTATTCATTCTTAAAATATTTATTTTGTGCGTATTATTCTGTGAGTGCTCTTCTTCAGTTACTTACTCAATCTCATATTCATATTACCATTATATTCTAGATTACCACATAAACCCATTACTGTAACAGTCATAAGTATTGCACCATGAATACACATAAGACAAATCTACTCTAATATGCATTTAGACAGATTCCATAAACAATCACATAAAATTTAACATGGTTCACCGAACTCTGGGCTACATCCACAAGAATTGGCTTCTTTATTATGAGGTTGTTAATTTCTTCAGGCTTACGCACTGTGCTTACAAAGACACATCATGGTTATCCTATCCTTCTCCTAGCCTAGCCACTTTGCAGTGCAAGCCTTTCTCTCTCTCTCTCTTTGCATCATCTCCTTAGTACCACTCGAGAAGAAATCCCATACTTAGAAGAACATATCTAAACACAACCTAGCATAACTCATCATAAAGGGAACCAAATCCTATTCTCTCAACCCATTACATATTTATACATTATTTCTAGGGCTTAAAACCCTACTTTGTTCATCCCAAAAACCCTATTACAATTCATGCTAACTTTAAGTTAACTTACTCTTCAAGTTGCGTTCATCTGGTTTTCTGTCTACATGTTGCTATTACACTCTGACTACTGTTCTTCCTGATTTTGCGCATCCTTCTATCTTTAGCACGCTGGGTTGTCATCCTTTCTTTTCACCTGCTTTATTCCTCTTTCTGCACATTGTCCTCCTGAATGCGCCTCAACTGTGCACTCCCTAGTCTTCCTTCTTCTTTTGCGTACTTCTTCTACACTTAGGATTTTTATCAAAATTGTATCAAAAACTGTTGTTCCAACACCTACATACAAGATTTTCGTATCCCTACTTTACAAAACCTTCAAGTTGAAAAATATACACTTCTGCTTTTAATTCACCATTCAAAAATGTTGACTTAACATCCAACTGATGTAATTTCCAATTGTACTTAGTATCTAATGAAATAATTATTCCAATGGTATTTATTTTAGATACAAGGTGCAATCATGTCCCCATAATCTATTCCTTCTTTCCATGAATAACCTTTTTGCAACCAATCTAGCTTTAAAATTGTCTATGCTGCCATCAACATTGAACTTAGATATGAACAACCATTTTGAACCCATAGGAATATTATTTTCAAGCAATTCTGTAAGTTCCCAAGTTTTATTTTTCATTATGGAATCATATTCCTCTTTCATGGAATTCATTCTATTATCACTCCAAGAAACTCTTTGAGGTTGTAAGTCAAAGATGATTGGTAACTTAAAGTAAACTTGTTTTTTTGTTTTTATATGTGTGGATCAATGGGATAACTCAACTACACTATGGTATCTAGACATTCAAAATGAATAATCAAATAAACCAATGCCCTCAAGGATCAATAATCAGATAATAGCTTTAAGTGGGTGAAGAAGACAATGCTTATAAACCAGATACATAATGATGGGTTTAATAAACAATGTAAGAAACTATTAATCAAGTTATGAACTGACTAATGAGATGACAGTCATTTTGCAGTTAAAACAACTTGACTAAGAGTACAGAAGAAGGGTGGAAATCTGACATTAATAGAGAGAGAAACTTGTGATCTGTATTATCATATGAAAAGTCTGTTACAAAGGTATAGTTCCTATATCCAAAATCGAACCCCTGGTTCATCAACAGTTTGTGGCTTTATAGCCTTTACATCAAGATTTCAGATCCTATTTTAATGGATCTGAAATACCTAAAATAGACATAATATTTAACCAAATAGATCTAATATGATCATTACAAGTCGAAATTGACAGTTGAAGCATTATTTGCAAATTTGTTGATGAAAATCACAGATTTAGAAATTTGTCTTTGATGACTGGGCGCTTTCTGTCAAGAGAAATCATGCCATTTGGTGTTATTTCCTTACCATATGTCTTTAAAACTTGATGAGAAAGATATTCTTACTTCTCCTAATTATTATCCATCATTTAACACCTTTCCCACGTGTTCAGGAAATCAAAAATCATGATCTGGGTAGAAAGATGACATTTCTGGACTCTTTTGCGCTTTCACCAGCGCTTTTGCCCCTTTAGCTAGTGAAAAGGAAAGCTTTCAATAGATAACTAGCGGATTTCAAAACCAATAAGCTGGTGAAAACCCAGATTTTTTAATGAAAACTGCCTTGGGAAAAATCAAATTTATCAGTCGTGGAGAGTCCGTTTTACACGCTTGAATAGTCGATTGACAACTAGACATCCTAAGATTTCCAATGGTTCTTTCAAATCTACATTTAGAGCTCGGGAAGGCAGTCAAAAGTCCCCCGCAAGATTAGGCATCATTTTTCAAACAAATTTTAGAATGAATTATTTGACTGCTAACATCTGGCTCCAACTAGGATGGAGACCTCCCTGCGAAGTTTCCAAGAACTTGGCAGACCTTGTGCCTTTAGTATTGGGCATGGAGTCATTCAGCCTTTACAATTGATCATCTGGCTATTCTCCAAAGCTTGTTGTTATCTTTCACAATCTTCTTTTTCTATTTCTTTTCCTTGACTCTCTTCAATGCCAATTTCTTTAAAGTTTCATCAGTTTTAGTGAAATTATTTGACATAATTTCATATCTTTCCTTTATGACGCTCTCTAGAACCTCCTGTTGCTTGATTTTCCTTTTCAATTTCTTATTAATCTTGCGGTCATCTGGCTTTCTCTTGCTGGATGTTTCTCCTTCTTCAAAGGTGGTAAAACTTTCAAAGTTTTGTGCAGGTTCCATGGAGTATTCTGGATTATCATTAGCTGGTATCTCCTCCCACTCTGATTCTGAATCCGAATCTGAATAAGGAAAATTTAAAATGTTTGCCTTCTTTACTGCAGGTTATTCTATAGCTGTCTCAAAATCAAGTTTCTTTTTAGCTCTCTTTGCCTTTGAACTAGGGCCTGCCTCTTCTCCTGGTGGTATAGGTGACAAAGCTCTCCTTTTTCTTGAGCCATTGTGAGGAGTAGGCTGTTTCTTACCCCTCTTCTTCTTTTCACTTCCAGGCTGAGGTAGATTTTCAAATCCTTCCCAAAAAACAAAATGTTGCCAGGTTCTGTCTCTTTGTGTTAATTTCTCCAAAATAATCATTTTAATCAGACCATAATGACAAAGGGTATTTTTGATGCTAAAAGACTTGGCTCTAATTTTGTTTCATACCTTTGTTAAACTTCTATGAAGAAATAAGGGTAGATTCAAAAGGACTTTACTTGTGAAGTGGTCTAGAAGTCTAAAATGATATAACATCAACTTATCATACCTGCCCTCTGAGGTTACATACAACTGAATGGATTTGAACAGAACCTGCCATTCATCTTCCAGTTAGGAAACAAGAATACTCTTCTTCCAGATTATACTTTGGAATTATGTTTTCAAATATGATCTAAAATCCAGGTTCTTGGTTACTGTCATTTTAAACCAACTCTGACTTGTTCTAGGTAAGCCAGTAGCTGAAGCAATGGCAGCTTCATCAACTATCAGTTCCAAAGAGCCTACTATAGCTTTCTTTCCATCATATGATTTTGCAAAAATCTTTGCTAATGCCTGGTGATAATCCTCCTGCAATCTTTCAACATAGGTTATGCACCCTACATTTGAGAAAAACTGATAAACTTCTGGGTGTGACTACAAATAAGTTATGTTGTCTTAATGCTTTCTGCAGAGGTGGTCCTCCTCACTTCCTTTCCATCTACAAATAATTACTAGTTTATCTGCACACGGTTGGCACATTAACCTTTGCCAAAATGAGGAAAACGCTGGTGCTAGTGAAAACGATCTTGAATGTCTGGATGTAATAATGATCAGAACATTCACCACTCTTAAAACAATCCTCCGTCTTCCACATGGAATATATGACCAAATCCATCATCATATTCCACTAAGACATGGTGAAAACGTGTAACTGTTCCTGTGCCTCTATTTAAATTTCCATCATGATTATATGACATGTGTACAACATGTCTCTTTAGGTTTTTAAGGCACTGGAGAAAAAACCAATATCAACACTTTCACCAGCTCACTTGCTGTCGAGAGTGTCATTTAGCCATTGAAACTTTGAACTTTCACCGGCTAACTTCAACTTCAAAACAAATGTTAGCTGTTGAAAAGCTTTTCTTCGAATTTTTTGAACAAACCTTTGACAA